>VZSC01008936.1:121124-183500 GCA_013398225.1 Steatornis caripensis
AAAAAAAAAATCTGGAAAATTTTAGTTTTAATTCAAAACTTGCTTTGATGGGGGAAATACAATCAGTAAAATCCTTTCTGCTAACACTAGAAGAAACATTGCTTTAAAACTTTGCTCTAGTACATCCTCAATAACCACATCTATATCACAAAATCAGGAGACGAAAAGTAAAAAATGGTTCTCAATTTCTGGGTTACCACATTTCTTCAGGCATAGCATTTAATTCCTTCATCCTGACATGTGTATGAAGATGAGACATCAGTCATTTGAGTGTATCACTTACTTGTACCACAGGACAAAGACAAAAATCTCTCATATGTGGCCCCTGCTAAAAAGGACCCTGATAAAATTCAGACCCTCTAGATGACACTACATGCAAAAACAACTCCAATAAACACTGGTGGTGTGCTCCTGTGAAAAAAGTTTAAGAGTATTCATACCTCCACCTACATACACAATACGTTCTTTTACTATAGTCACCAAAATGCTAATGCACTGAAAAAACACCACTATCTGAGAAAACTAAATAAGCATGTTACTCAAAGCATTGATTGCAGCTTACTGAAATTAGCTCTGCTTCATTCCTTTCATTCCAAACCTTGCAAACAAGTCACATTGCATTGTTGCTCTTTTTAGCATAGTATCTGATAAGGCCATTTGAATATGTCTTCCTACATCTTTCCTGGCTGTCTCCCCAGTGCCCAGATGACTCAAGAACTGAAAGACTCAGGGCACAACCTTTGTTCCAATGGCTGGTTACGTGCATCTCTGAGCCTAAAAAGAAGAAGGAAAAAACCCCACACACTTTGAAATTATTGCACTTGATTACTAAAGAGGGGGGACTAGGAATGATAGGATAAAGCAGAGCACAGGGATCTAGAAAAAAAAAAGGACATGAGGAGAGGAGAGCAAGCCTTAGGCACAGGCATTTGCCTAGGGCGGCAGGGGCTCTGGCAGCAAACAGTCTGACACACGAAGAGGCTGTGCTGATACTTTACCAATGCTTTAATGCAGCATTACTAGAATTGTCCATGCTTCCCTGATGCTCAGTTTTGCCTGATTTGCTAGCAAGCCTTGAGCCAGCTGTGATAAACTGTGTAAAAAGAGAGCAGTCGGGAATGTTTACCGATGAGATACTGACTGGCTGGGACAGAATGGCCTTTAGCATCTTCCCTCAAAAATTGCTGCCCCTTCTCCAGTTCACAGTGTGCAGCTGGTCCTGCCCAAGAACACAAAGGATCTGTAAGGAGATGGACAGGGAGATTAGACAGACTACTCCGTCTCCTCCACTCTTNCTACCGATGAGATACTGACTGGCTAGGACAGAATGGCCTTTACCATCTTCCCTCAAAAATTGCTGCCCCTTCTCCAGTTCACAGTGTGCAGCTGGTCCTGCCCAAGAACACAAAGGATCTGTAAGGAGATGGACAGGGAGATTAGACAGACTACTCCGTCTCCTCCACTCTTGCTCACTGGAAAATACCTTCCAAAGGAACTGCGCAACCAGGCTCTCCCCTGCCCACAGCATGAAAAGGAGCTCACTGATAAGTGAAACCAGCCTGGACCGCCCTGGGGAATCTCTGCAGAGGTGATTCACAGTCAGGCCTGTTAAAACTCTTGTCTTGGTTCTCTCTGTTCCTGCTGTCTCGTCCACTGCATCAAAACCTTTTTACAGCATCACAAAGAAGGACAGGTGTCATTGTACACGAGGGCAGTCGCACACGCACACACACACACACACCCTTTCCCTTGGAGGCTGCTCTATCATCTACTTCATGCATGACAGTACGATCTTACCCCATGACTTGTGCTGGGCATAGCATCTGGAAATATCCCCTTGTTGAACACATCCCAATGTAGACCTCTAGCAGACTTCCAGCAGTAGCATCCCATTCCCATTACATCAAGTTCAGTGTGGCAGTGACAGCTTGTGAAACTGCTCAACGTTGAGCCTGGGGCTCAAGCCTAGCTCAAGCAGAGACTTTACCTGGGTGCTACAACATCAGGCAACATCAACTGCCACCCTTGTACAGGTGGGCCAGATAACCAACATGTCCAGCTGCAGAAAGAAACAAATTGAGGCAGACTGATGAAATGAGCATTTATTTATCACCCAGATCAGGGTGCAAATTAGTCCTGTCCCACTACACAACATAAAAGCCTTATGCCTGAGGAGCCCCTCTTATCTGCAGCTTTAGGACCATCCCGAATTCCTGCAGGCTTTGCCTCTCCTGAGGCATAAAGCAAAGCTTGTGGCTGCCATATGACAGCTTTGATAAGACATTTCTTAAGTCAGGACGTTTAGTCAGCTCTGGGCTAAGGCCTGGATTTCCAAATCCAGCAGTTGCACACACATCTCACCAAAGTGAATGAAGGTTTGTGATATTCCAACAAGGATTATTGTCATTTGCTGTGTGTGTGTGTGTGCATGTGTTTTCTTTCCTCAGGCAATTTGCCGGTGCCTTGAATTCTGTGTAAGTCAGGTAGAGAGTCCTAATAACAGCACTTACTGCTTTGTCACATCGCCGTCAGGCAGAGAGCTGCTATCCCACTCATTTTACCAGTGCAAAAGTAGCACTTTTCCCCTAGGTTGCTCTGAAAAAAAATCTTTACTTTAAATTATCCTACAAGACAAAATAGATGATCTTCTGTTTCTCTGCTTCCAAAAATGATGCTGGGACGAAACATACGGGTATGTTACTGTAAGACGGTACAGGATACGAATGCCTGGTGCAAAAGACAGACTGATTGAACTTTAGTTCTACCTCTTGTAACAAATAAGATGGCAATAAAATACTGATCGCAGATTTTTAAGCATGGAGTTAACTCCTTCCTGGGTGCTTTCCAAGTCTGCTCTGCAAGGTTTACCTTCCCAGGAGCAGCGACCTGGAGCAGGCTCGGTCGTGCCGTTCCAGGCAGGGAACAGGCGGTGGCAGTGTGGCCCCTCGCTCCTCGGAAGGGTTTCACAGGCGGGGAAGAACTGGTTCTTTTAGCCTCGGAGGGGTGACTCAAATGACACCAAAAAGAAGAGGACAAATGTAGAAACAGTCCGGCTATTCCTGACTAATCTGCGTTTGCATATAATCCCGTATCATGGGATCCAAATTATAAAAAAAGAAAAGAAGAAAAAACCAACCCTGAATAAGGGTACTTCATTTTCCATGTGGTCTTAGAGATACACACAGGAACAATTTTGTGTGTATTTAAGATGAAGCCCTTGCTGTCGAGCTGTGTCACATTTAAACCGAACACCTCAATGTTCGTACTCACACCCATTTCCTCTAAGATTCCTGGAGCTGAAAATAATCTGTTTCCAGGGTACAAACCCAGCTGGTTCCCCAAGTCCTAACACAGAGAGGGGGGGAAGGGAAAGAAGAGTAAAAGGACCAACTACCACAACTTTAATACAAATATTATTTGTGGGAGACTTCTGATAGCTTAGGCCAAGCACAGGCACATCTGTTCAGAATAAGAAATAAGTTTTAGAAAGAAATATCCAGTTTTCTGATCTGCTTGACTCCATCAGACACTCGACATAAAGCGAATGTTTTTGTATGTGATTCCTCATCCCTTAGTCACTGTACGCATCATAATTACACCTATTTTTCAAAAATCTAATGAGCAATCATCCACCACAAGTCGACATCCTTTCAGGGATAATCCCAGCTACATTGCTTTGAATCCTCAAATGGCACTGATAACGTATTTGCCTCTCAAAAAACTCCATTTGGGGGTTGGTTTTTTTCAGTTTAGTCAAGAAAAGGTGTTAATCCAACGTAAATCAACTTCAAGGAATTTCTGTTGATGGGTCAATCGGTTACATGATGTCTTCTTATTTTCTTGAAGTAAGCAAAAGCCTTAATTCATTTTTATTTCAGATCTTGGCTAAGCATTGTCTGAATTGCTGTGCAGGCAAAATTCTTTCTCTCTCCCCTCCCCTAACCCCCCGAAACTTTCCAGTCAGCATTCCTAGTTACAGGGACGGAAATCTATCTCAGAAATCTCATGAAAGTTTTTGAAGCCCAGAGCAAGCTGCCATTTCTTTCGCCACAGATCTCACAAGCACAAATAAATGTACACACTTGCAAAACGAAGTTAATAATAACATTTCTTCCAACAGAGGCAATGCCAATGTGCCAAGAGCTTATAAACCTACGTATGGTGGCAGAGGCATCTGAGGACACACACTGCAAGAGTATTTTCTAAATCCTGAATAAATTTCAGGTGTATTTTATGTGTGAAACCAGATTGGTTTCAACTATAAGAACTGTCCAGAATTCCTATTTGTGTTAGAGTTTGGGAACGGAGAAGAGGGTAGGGAAAAGGAGGAGGGGAGGAAATGTTTCACATTTTTTAAACTATTTTGTAATCTCCTCAGTAGCCCTCACTCATACGTGCAGAGAATGTAGTATCTATTGTTCCCTGGAAATGCTTATGTGACTGTCTGTAAGGCAGCAAAAGGGTCTAACATAGTTTCTAACATAGTTTACATTCCTTTCTAGCTGTAATGTCTCTTCCCCATTGTTTTTCCTGCCTTATCCTGCCTATTCTTTCATTTTTTTATGCTTCCACTTTTCTGTTACATTTTTCCCCTGCCCATCGCAGCTCTGCCACGCGCCTCCAGCTTCCTCCTCTCCACAAATTCCTGCTTCTTTCCCAGAAGGTACCCCACAGCTTATCTCCAACCTTTCTGCTCCCATACACAACCGTTCCTCATTTGTAAGGAAGGAGTGTGTCACTCCATTTCTCTTAACCAGTGAAACTATTTTCACGTATCTCACGCAGCCGTTAACGTGACCTCTCCTGTGATAGGCACATTAGAACAAAAGGGGATGACATTAGCCAGACCAAGTGACGAGAAAGGCCAGAGCTCCTTCCCCCTCTTAAAGAAAAAAATGGAAGACAGACAAAGAGTAATCCGGGGGCAAAGGTATCCTGGACTCCTCAGCATGGAGCCAGTTCCTCCTCTTCACTCTGAGTTTTCTGAGAATAAAGAAGGTGCTTCACTTTCTTACCTCACGGTATACCCTAAGGCAAGGATCGCCCCAGTTTCTCCCCAGCCACCCTGTACCCTCACCACTGCTTGAAATTCGGGTGAAAAACAAGATACGCCAGCTCATTTTAAGCCCCTGCCTGTCTCTGAAATAGCAACATATGAAGTTAAAAGCCATATTAGTTTTCATTTGCTTTTAAGAAACATCAGCTTTTCCGTTAAAATACCTACATTCAGTTTTGGTGGGGATTTTTTTTTTTTAAATAGTGCAGTCCTGGATCACCTCCTTCTTTTTCTAAAGCCTGCTCTTTCCTTTCCCCAACACGTTGTCCGTTCCCTTTTGCCTCCTCCTTTCAACCCGCCACAAGCAGAGCGTTTGTTTAAACAGTAACCGCAGAGCTGGGTTCCGAGATAGTGTGAGAACTTCAGCCTTCACCCGGCTCACACTCTCGCTGAGCCGCGTTTCAGTGTGTAAGAAGCCACCGACGACCGCGCAGGCAGGCACAGACCTTTGCGGGGGCAGAGCCAGCCGGGGTTTGGGGTTGGTTTCGGGGGAGGGGGGTCGGCCTTTAGTTGCGCACGGAGAGAAGGCGGCTTCCGTTCATCTCCCTGCAAATCCTCGGGGCAGCCTGAGAAACCCCCCCGAGAGCAGGGAAAGCCGCCAACGCAGCAGCCCCGTGACACAGCCCCGCCTGAAAGTTTGACCTTCAGGGCGGGGGCCGCGATGTTCAAAGCCGTATCGCATCTTCTATTTTAGGTTGAAACTCAACACACGCGTGCACAAAACGCAGCTGTCATGCAAAAACGCAGGAGTATCTAAAATATATAACACGATGCAAAGGATCTAAAAGGGAAAACGCACGTCGATAGTCTGTATTTATATGTTCCGAACGTGTGCGTGCCGTTTTGCTCCCGCGGGGGGTACGGGTGCCACAGGAACGCGGTCCCCCGGCGGGTGCGGGACGGGCGGCGGCACAGCTTCCCCCCCACCCNGGGCCAGCAGATCCTGGGGGAGCTGGACAGCTCCAGCCTGGCGCTGCCCTCCGAGGCCAGGCTCAAGCTCTCAGGCGGCCGGGCCGGGGAGGAGAAGGCGCTGCGCATCCACCGGCAGGTCCAGNGTCGATAGTCTGTATTTATATGTTCCGAACGTGTGCGTGCCGTTTTGCTCCCGCGGGGGGTACGGGTGCCACAGGAACGCGGTCCCCCGGCGGGTGCGGGACGGGCGGCGGCACAGCTTCCCCCCCACCCTGCCCCGGGAGCACCGGCCCGGCNGCTGGGCCAGCAGATCCTGGGGGAGCTGGACAGCTCCAGCCTGGCGCTGCCCTCCGAGGCCAGGCTCAAGCTCTCAGGCGGCCGGGCCGGGGAGGAGAAGGCGCTGCGCATCCACCGGCAGGTCCAGCAGACGCTGGCCAGGAAGAGCCGGGGCTCGCTGCTCAACGGTGAGTGCCCACCCCGGCCCCGGCCCCGGCCCCGCGCCGCTCGGTGCTGTGTGGCGGTGGAGGTGGCGGCTTCAGCGGCGGCGGGAGCGCGGGAAGGGGCTCCGGGGCGGCGGCGCCGCGGTGAGACCCGAGCTGGCCCCGGGCGGCCGCAGCCGCTTCGGCGGCTTCCCCGGCCCCGGGAGGTGCGGGCTGCTCGGGGCAGCCGCGGTACCGGTCGTTGGCCTTCACCGGGTTTCACAGCAAGTGGTGGCTCTGCCTTCCCTTCCCTCTCCTTTTTCTCGCCCGAGCGGGTCAGAAGTTTCTCCCCCCCAGCCGCCGTAACTTGGGTGAGTGGCGCGGCCTGGCCTCGGTTCGCCTCTGCCCGAGGGAAGGATCCAGCCGAAATTCTCCTAATCCAGCAACCGCTTGCCGTGCTTACTTTAGCTTTACCCTCTGGCCCTGTTTGCGAAATAAAATGGGAAGAAATGCAGGAAACGTTCTTCCTTGTTTCACCTGGAAAGGGAAGAAAAAAAGAAAGAACTAATAGGTGGTCTGGAAAAGTAACTCTAGGAAAGGTGCGAATGGGGAGCTGGGAACGATAACACCACCAGACCTTGTTTACTCTGCTCTTTGACGTGCCGTGATACAAATGGAAGCCAATCAATCCTTGTAGCCAGAAGGCCCGAACCGTTGGTAAGGTCCGCACGGCCGTGCCTTTGCCCCAACCAGGGTCCGACTGCAGCGCCAGGCACCCGCAGGGTGACTTTGGCAGGTGCTGAGGGTTGAAGGCAAGCCGCCTGAGGGGTTTAGTCCTATCGATGGGGAATAGATGTGTTCTTTTCAAAGTAAACAAAAACAAACAACAAAAAACCCCCCAAAACGCTCATCTTGAAAACTTTAATCTTGTTTTTAAATAAGAAAGTATGACTGACTGACAGGGTATATAGTCTGTTGCTCAGTTGTCGTTAAAGAAGTTGTCACCTTTCATTTGCAAAAAGCTGTGAGCAAAAGGTCTTTAAATTTATAACTATACTTCACTCATCTATCTTGCCAGGCAGAGGAATGTTTCCTTGTACTTCGTCTGGCTTCCGTCTAAAAAGACCTCATGGCAAAAATGCCTACAATGCAGACACAGACATACTCTGTTCAGAAAAATTAGGTACGCAATTCGCACAAACACATATACACAGCTGTGCTATGTGCAGCTACACATGCAGGTCCTTAGCTTGGCTGCTCTCATCCGAGTAAGGTTTCTAAGCACTTTTAGAGTAACTTAATGACTTTTTCTCGCAGTAGAGAGCCTAGGAAAAGCTTTTTGGTTAATAAATGAGGTGGTGTCATGAACCTGAGATCATGTCTCTAAACCATGCATAAAACACTATGAAGACAAAGTACCCATCCTTCTATCTCATCTGAACTTCTGTGGCATATATTAACAGACCTGATGGATTTAGGGAGAGTTGTCTTGGTTTGTTTCGGTCTTCTAAAGGTGAAGTATTTGAGCTCTTTGCATTTCTGAGACACCAAAACTTTTAAGCTTCAAGATCAGGAGTGGCAAATGCCATGTCTCTTACATGTGTTATTCAGGCATAAAATGAACTTTTCTTCTTTCAAATGCATTCTTGTGTCCAACTCACCCTGCATTTTTTTAGTCACACTGCAAAACTCAGGAAAAAAAAAAAAACAGAACTGGTATTTATACGTGTGTGTGTGTGTGTATATATATGTATGTATAATATATGCATGCATAACATATGCATATAACTGTCTATGTATTTATCTATCTTTCAAATATCTATAACGCGAATCGAATGCCCATCATGTATTTAACATGTTGACTTTCCTGAAAAATATACGTTTCCGTATGTGTATCCCAATGCGCTTTCTTCACAGACTTCCTCAAAATTTGACTGTGCTTTGAGAAACTCTTGAGTTTTTATATGTAAGCTACTTTTTAAAAATATGCACTATTTTGCATGCAAAACCCACCCACTTTCTCAGAATTCTAACAGTTCTCAAGGTACATTCACCAAGGGTTCTGTATTGTTTGCAGTTGTGGGGAAGACAATACAAAGATTTAGAAGGAGCGGGAGCCAAGCCACTGTATATAGCTGTCATATCTGTGGGAGTGTTTCAGACTGTTCAGCAAGGTACTTGGCACATACCTAACCAGAGTATTCACATACGTGGCTAAAATTAGCCAAGCACATAACCACTGGGTATGAAAAATCAGTGACTGTAAAGGTCTTACCCTGTATCATCTGTTTGCACCCATTTTCCACTGACCGGCAGCTTTGACGCTGCAAGAAATAATCTGCCAGGCAGCATAATTGCGTCTTAAAGTTTCAAATTGAAAGTATTTTCTTAGCCTTCAACACTACCTTTAAATGGAAAAACATCTTTTTGCCTCCTGCCCCCTTATTGTTTGCTGGTTTATGCCCTTTTTCCCCCTTTTTGAGGGTGTTTTTATTTTCTTTTTTTTTTTTTTTAATAACGGAAGTTCAGGCCACGCTCAGGTTTGAGGGTTCCACCAGCTGCCAGGTTGCTGAAGCCACGTACTGCCCCAGCTCCTTTCAAGACGTTGTAAAACGTTGTTAATAGTTTTTCAAGCTGTAGTTTCAACAACAGCTGCAACTTTTCCCATTCATCAGTTTTTGAACCTTTATAAATTAAAGATTACACTGCTCTGAAAAATTTTGAACGCCTAAAGTAGCTGTATCAAATTTCTGGATTATATTTAAAGGTGGAAATGGAATGGTAGGTAGTTCAGCCTTATCAAAGAATAACGGTATTCGGAATCGTATACCTTAATGCCTGGTGTTTTTCAGCTTGCATATGATGCAACAATATTGATTGTGTTATGTACACTTTAGGAGTCTATTAAACTTTATTCTGTTTATGAGTCCACTTGCCTCTGATGTGGTTCCGTTTGGATTTTGATTGGCTTTTTAAATTAATTTGTGGTATTTCTGTTTCTTTAGTATAATTGCTGGACTAAAGTCTACTTTCCTGTACACTCTGTACATCCTTACCAGATCCATTGTAAAAAATGAGGGCAGAATTGAGTAATATATCATACAAAACGGCCTAAAGAACTCTAACACAGTTTTATAAACACAGTGTGCTTATAAAAAACAGAATGAAAACTTTTGTGATTTCTAAATAAACAGGATCAATGAAAACTAAGACAAATACAATCGGAGCCTTATTGTTCTTCATGTTTCTTCATTTCTAAAATTCTTAGTAGTATTTTTTGTTAAACTTGCTTTTAGGGATTTGGGGGAGTTTTATGCCCTTAGCCTTCTATTTTGCAGAATTCTGACCACGTTAACTGCTTTGTAGGGTTTTTCTGTTTATATCTTTGTGGGAAAATGAAGTAGAAAAAATTGCTTGTTGGTGACTTTCACTTTTTGTGGTTTCATTAAATTCCTCACCTCTGCTTTCTGAGCCAGAAGAAATCTTTTTCTTCAATTTGAGCACTTGTGTAAATGTACTGGCCAGTACAAAGTAAAAGATGTTAGAAAAACTCCGTTGGGACCAGGCATGTGCTGGCAGAGTGATGAAGGAGCATGATTAAAAAGGAGGCTCTTTCACCTCTAGACGAAGTGATTCAGTGAAGTTTTTGATATGCCGTTCTTAAATGTCACCTTCTCAGTCCATTGTGAGTGGTGGAGTATAAAAAATGATTAAAAGTTGATAGTCCAGGAACACTTAGGGGTCTCTGTTGAGGATATAATCACCCACCTGCCCTGAGCAATAGTGGACAACGGGTACGCAGCAGGAGGGCACTCAGGATGCATGAAAATATCACAGTCCTTAATAGACTTCTGTGTACAGGGTACAGCTACACTGATGCATGCAGTGGGGGTTTAAAGCCAAAATCTGGCTTTCAGGGTAACCCTTCAAATACAAAAGCACTGAAAAAGACGCACTACTGAGAGTTAACGCTGTGCGTGATTCAAGGGGGGAGGGAATCTGATACACCTAACTCCTTAATGGAGGATAATGGTCTTTTTCATATATCATACATCTTAGAGATGGCTCTTGTCATTGTTATTTTTGAAAGCCAAGCAAACAGGAGATTGATCTGTCTGCAGCCATAGGCAGTGACTGCTGGGGAGGAACCTTCAAGGCCTTTGGAGATGTTGGAGCTGTCACGTCCAGGGGAACAAAGGGGGCTCGAGAAGAACCTCTATGAAGACGGACGGGATTTTTTCCTCTAGTTATCTGTACACGCTAATTACTTTATCAGATCTCAAACTTTTCTCATAACTGTTGCGATATCAGGTGATTTTTGTACAGCTTTTATTTTAGGCATGGAGAGGAACAAAGGGTTTTAGTTTTCCTCCTCCACTGACCACATCCAAAGCGTTCCTGAGCTGCTTTAGTTCATACCGACAGGGGAGACGGTGATAAATGGTTCCACTCAATTGCCCACACATGGATGTCTGCTGCCATCTGAGATGCCTGAGTTTTCCAAAATACCCTCATGGGTTGACAGACATGATGCAGAGCCAGCAGGAAACCCATCCTTTTCTTGGCTGGCTGCTGGAAATCAGGTGTGGTATCCTGTGGCCTCTCAAATAGCATTTCTCCCCTATGGATGAGTAACTGAATCGTTTGCGTATTTTCTGAAGACAGAGTTTCTGCGAGACTTGAAACACTGTCTTACAGTTAGAAAATGTTAATCCTAACAGTAAACGAACCCATAATATATTAAAAAAAAAATTAATGGCTTTTTTCTTTTTTTTTTTTTAACCAGTGCACTAAATGTATAAGGACTGCCTAATGATTTCTGAATGTAGGTAATACTGAGCAAATCTGAGAGGTGGGAAGGACACGTAGGTTTTTGTAGTATGGTGAAAATAAGTTGAAGGAAGCCTCACTGGCAGAGACAAGTTTTGATCAGATCACCTGTTCTGCGTCTCGTAGCTAAGGGAAAGCCACAGCATTTCAGTTACCACTTTTCCCTTCAACACACTGGTTTTTGGCACAAGTAAACAGCACACAGTAAAAGGCATACATTTAATGTCTACCTAATAAAACTACAGGTAAAATGCTGGCGAAATAATTTACTGATGTGGTAAGAGCAAGCAAGAGATACTGTAGATGCAAAATGCAATTTCATAAGCTAACATGCTGTGTTTATCTCTGAGAGAAAAATGTTTGCTGACGGACAGTTTCGCAGGGAGACTGAAGGTTGAAAAAGAGGGCTGCTTGAAGATAACAGAGTGTCACAATTTCTGATATTTTGCAGAAGGAGAACTGTTAGATATGTAGTTTATCCTCAACTAGTTCATGGACAGCCTTGTTGGTTTTAGTTTATCCTCATTTTTTTTTTTCATTTGTTTACTAAAGACAAGGAGTTTAGAGTTACCTAAAGCACGCACAAGTTACTCGTGCAGAGGATCTTTATGCCCTAAGTAGATAAATAACTGAGAGTAATTTCTCAAGTAAGGTAAACTGGACTGTATATATACTAACTATAAAGAAACAGAAATGCGTATGTATTTAAAGACTTGTTATATTGAAGTACTTTAATATGCAGCAATGAATAAAGTGAATCTTTAAAAAGCAGGCACAAGCGGTAGGCTAAGATGGAGTTTTAGTGTGCATGTGAAATAGTACACTGATACAGGAATTATATCACACAAATGAGAGATTTATATGAATTTGTAGATTTTGGACTTTGGTGTACGTTGGCAGGATTTCTTTGCAGTATAAAACGCGTTTCCTGTTACTGCTTTCTCATGTATTTGGGTAAGCCTTGGGCTATGATAACCTCGTAATGTCACAAAGGAATTATTACAATCCAAATCATGAGTTTGACCAAGCTGCATCATTCCACTCTCACGATGCAAAGTTACCATGAATGCGTGTTAACAAATCACCTAGTACATATTTAAATCTGTCTTGCGTGGCCAAAATGAAAGAATTGGAAAGTATGATTAAATAAGCAAAATAACTGCAAAGTATGATTGAATTAGGCCTCAAATTATTGCAGTCTGCTATTATATAGTATTGTATTATATTGTATCAATTATAATATAATATTGTAATATTATATTATTTATATTATATTGTATTATATTCAAATTTGGACTGATCCAGATAGCTATGTGCTAGTGAGAATCATTCCTAAATTATTCTTGTTGCATGATTCTCTTGTTTATTTTCATCCTTGTCAAGCCCATTCCTAACTATGGACATTACAGATCAAAGAATCGGGGGCACTGAAGTTCCTAGGGATACCCACGTGCGCCTCATGAAGCCTGGAATCTAACTGCATGAACTGAAAGTCTCAGCCATTTAACACTCATACACTAGGTATTTCAAAAATCCCAGCAGGCGCTTGCACGTTTTTGGCATCTGAATTCCTATGGGCATACGACTCCAACTATTTTTAGATGTGGAGCCTTCATCAGTTTGACCAAGTTAATGATTTGGTTCTTTAGATTTCTGTAGTATCTCAAGCAATATCTGCTATTTTGAAAAATCATGGCAACTTAACTTCTTTATTGACCACTGTTATCTGTTCAGCCTAAACTTCTGCAGCACACGCTGGCCCCATTTATGACCGATTTGAGTTGTGTCTTGCTTTCAACTTCTGTTTCACCTCTTTAAACCTGGCTGTGTTATTTATATTCCTGTATGCAGCTTCTCGTAATAACACAATTATTTCAGCAGTATCTGTTGCTTTAAAAAAAATTATTAATAGAAGTGCTTTTTCTTTGAAAATGTATCAGTGAAAGAGAAACATCCTAAAGTTTTTGGTTGGTTAGTTTGTTTGCTTTTAATTAAACGAAGAATGCCGTTTCAATGAAAGAAATAATCACAATGCACTGTTCTGTTTTATATTTAATATTAGTCTTTGGTTACAGGCAGTTTGCACCGTGCATCCAGTGTTCCAGAGCATGTCTATAACATGGGGATTACTGAAAATGATTTTGCACCAAGAACTCCCTATGGTTTCTCATATTATCAGTCAAACCAGGTGAGCAAAAGAAGACAACTGGTATAAATATAATATCATGTGCATAGTTTATTCATTTTGTTACCACAAATAATAGCAAGTCAATGGTGTTTCAAGGTTTCCTTGCTTGCTTGTTAAAGCCTGATTTCTAGAAAATTAGGTTTTTTACAACTGACATCTGTTAACATTTTCCCCTCTTCCAGTGACTTCTGAGCCCAGTGGCTAAATTCAACTCAGTCGTATAGATGGGCTCTTTGCAATCATTTTGGTTTTGTGAGAATTGACATCAGGGTAGAATATGAAAAACCGTACCAACACCCTACTAAGGCAAAGGCTGCGACAAGTCAAGTCTTTATCCACCCCACCAGGCAGCAGCTCAATCAGCACATCAGTAGCCCAAAGTGGCTGGAGGCCACGCTGCTGCTCACCCAGCCGAACAGATGGAAGTTGCTGGAGGAAGTCCAGCAATCCTGTTGAGTAACAGATGACAAGGGTAGGAGCTGGGAATGTGGTGAAAGAGGTTAGCGAATTAAGCATCCAAAACCACAGGAAAGCAGATTGCATTAGTTTCACAATGACAGGTAGAGTGTTCCTTATCATTTAAAATAATCCTGTTGTAACCTGTTTTAGCATTACAAGAATTTCAACAGTACAGTCCTTGCAATGCAATGATGTTTCTAAACTGTCTAATCATAAATCCGCTTGTTATTTTGACCAACTTTTCTTGGGTTCATGACCTGAATGCCAAGATAAATAATTGGTTTTCTGAAGGGTTTGTGACACAGCTCGTAACTGGTAGGAACCTATTTGTGAGAGCAACCATATGACTTGGAAATGAACACATAGCTCAATAGCAACGTGTTGCATGATCAAAAACAGTAAGCTGAAACCAATTCAGCTTGGGAAGAGAAATATTTATTTAATAAATAACTGTATCCATAGAGGCCAATTCTTTCTTAATTTTAGATTACTCTATAATGTCTTATTCTCATTAAAGGAAATAGCCCAGCTTCTGGTCAGTTAATGAAGCAGCTCCTGTATGGGTAGAGTTAGAACCATTTACTTAAATAGATTTCGTTCTCTGTACTCCTATCCTCTGTTCTCACCTGTCATCCAGTCTGTAATATTTGATGTGGATCTCTTCTTTTTAGAAGAGAGCAACAAGAGGAAAACTGGAGGTGACATAGGAACCACAAGAAAATACTACAGTTTTCTAGGCAGGAGAGGAAAAAAAAAATTAAAAAAAAGAGAGAGACTATTTGTCCTGTGTGGTAGCCAGAAAAACCCACAAGGTCTAGCATTTCACAAAAGCTTTAATTTCCTTATCCGCAAACAAAAGATAAATACATCCTTGCATAGCTTCTGTAGAATAAACAGATATATCCAATGATCCTTGCCTCAGCCTACTAGATTCAGCAACCTTTACTCCTTTTGTGAGCAAATTATCACCCTCAGTAACTCCTCGACAGTGAAATTAAGGGATTTCAGTCTGTTTCATGTAGTCTGGCCACTACATGCTGAGCACTGTCTCTTCAATTAGTAACTTGTGTAAGCTTCTCAGTTTACCTTAAAAAATACCTTTAATGTTACAGAAATTTAATACAACATGGAAATACAATATATGGGGCTTTGATTTATGGCTGGATGTCACTATGCTTACCGGTTTCAAAAAAACTGGGCCATGACTCCTCTATTTCAAGGATAGATAGTCTCCCAAATTGATTTAGTTCTGGAAGGACTTGAATAGAGTATGATGTCCAATTTAGAGTAAAAAACAATGGTAGAAAAATTGGAGAGGCCATGCTCAAATGGCATCTAAACAGTAAGAATCTTGAAGAAACATGCTACAAAGAAAGGCTGAAGGAAGTGGGTTTGTTCAGTTTAGAATAGAAGACTGTAAAACAAAATGATGGTCCATTACTGTCCGTGCCTATGAGAGACGGGGAAAAAAAAATCATCTTAAATTGCAACTGTTGAATTAGGGAAACCATTGAGATGGTGGAATGATCATTTTGATTTCCTTGGAATGTTGTGTAATCTTCATTCTTGAGAGGTTAGAAACCTAGGTTTCTTCTGTCTTTTTACTAGATCCTACCACAAAGTGAACAGGAGGACTAAATAACGTTATATTAATAAGGTTAATAGCAATATGCAGACACTTTATTATTTTAATACCTGTCTGATTAATTTTCTTCTGTCTATTGGACAGCCTTGAATTTATTTTAGTAGCAGATGTGGGTGTTAATCCCCAGGGAGTTTCAAACTGAAACTAAAATCTCCATTAATAAGCAGACTGTTTGCTATCAGACATAATTGACTTATGCACCTATTTTGAGTTAATGACAGAAGACTAGATACTTAGACTTTGTTTCCTAATGTTTATACTGTACTTCTTCCTGCGTTTGTTAGGCAGATCCAAGGAAGGGTTGCAGAATCTCATTTGATACAGTTTTGGTGACGTTCACATTTTGTTTTCTGATTCTGACAGCGGACCTTAGAATTTTTATCTTTACTTTTTTGGTTTAGTTTCTTTCCTATTAATCCTGAATGCTGTGATCTTACTGTGACTCCTTTTACGCACCCTTGAACAGGTGGTCTCACCATCCTCTTACACAAATGGCTGGGGGACGAGGTTTACTTACAAGACAACAGAAGAGAGGGCTCAAAGGCAGCCTCTGAAGAGACTAGAGGTTTCACCCCAACAAGGTCCTGAAAGATTGGCGTATGTGTCCAATGATTTTCACTACGACGGAGGGATTTCAACTGGATTCTCCATGAGGCATGGAGATAGCAGGAGATCCAGCAGGACTGTCCCACCAAGATATGCTCGGTCTGAGATTGTTGGTTACACCCTTCGTGATTCAGTGAACAGAGGACGCTCTTTTAAGAGACAGTCCCACATGGGAGCTGTTAATGATGCTGTCCTTGATGGTGTCTACCCCAGCCCCGCTGTACCTCTGTACCATCAAGCAGGCAACAGTCGCAGTATGACCAACCTTTTGGAGAAAGAGAACTACCTGACCTCGGGCAGCGCGATGGGACAAGTGAGATCACCAATTGCTTCCCATTTGGGGCCTCAGAACAGGCAATCTTTAAGGTCCAGCTGGTACCAAACTACTTTCAGAAACACACAGACCAGGAGGGAAGGTTCCCAGCCAGCTTCAATAACCAGTATCGCTGCAGAAACGGATGGGAAGAGGATGCCATTGACAGCTGCTATGGCAGCAGCCGGGAGAAATGGCTTCCTGCAGAGTGAACAAGTCACCATCAATGGATCTCAGCTAGGGTAAGCACAGTGCAGGACCTGCTTTGGTTCTGAGGTGTCACAGCTGAAAGGAACTTGTTTGAAAAGAAAGCAAGCTGATAGCTTGTGGTTCAGCAGCCAACACAGTTTATGAAATGTCAGTGCAGAGGATGCGGGAAGCAGATTTGCTTTTAAAAATCCTCTTTCAGTGCAACAGAGGAAAGGGAGAAAACCGCCGTGTGTATGTACGTACTGCAGGGTCCACACCTCCTGCTCAGGTTTGGGATCCACTTTTGCCAAGAGTTAATTGATTTTATAAGGAGACTGAAGTAGTCACTGAGCATTTACAACCTAAGTCACAATACACAATCATGTATCGGCAAATTTTGTGCTCGTAAGAGACCGGATGATTTCAGCACTGGTTCTCACAAGAATAGGTTGGCAGTCTACCAGTGAAGCAGCTTTTGGCAGATTGACAATTTCCAGTTAAACATCCTCCGTGGTTTCAAGGAAACATTTCAGTTTTGATAAACTCAAGTTAACACATGGGCAGAAATTTCTCTTAGCTCTGTAGCACTTCCATCCCTAGAACAAATATGAGCTGCCCTGAATCTCAGGGCCCCAGAGCTTCTCACTACCATTAGATCCTACACGCTCTGAGGATGCTATCTTAATTTGAAGACCTGCTAAGTCCATGGAAGAAATCCCAAAAGCTGCCCCCAGACTTCAGGAAAATAATTTTAAATCTTAGACGCACTTCTTTTTTTTCAAAATTACTTTTCCCCCCCCTGAAATTCCCTTCCAGGGAAGATTTCGGAATGTCTAAAATTGATTCAATTTTCGAAGAGAAAATTTAGCAGTTCTGAAATTCCCTTCAGGAGTGAATATTTTTTTTCGTTTTAGAGTAATTCTGACTATTTCCAGAATACTTAAGGTTCAATGGGCAGAACAAAGCACTTGGTAAGGAGGAGATGGTTACTTTACTGTTTACTGTGGTTTCTGTTGTTGTTTCATAATGCAAATAGTTTCCCAGGGCTTCTTATGTAAAGTAATCATGGTGTAATTTATAACAGTGTTATTAAGAAATGTCTCTTTTTTCATAAATGTGTGGCTGTTGAGTTCATTTTTCTGAAGGCCACCTTTCTTCTCTTTTTTAAATTTCGTAATGTGTGAGATGAGGTGTCATCCAATATCACTGCTACGTACAGATCAGGTATTTTCTGTCATCAGCTACGTGTTGTATGTTACGACTAGATTTACAAACATAAATGGTCTTGTGCCCACGTCTGATCTGAATTGAAATGTTCACCTCTGGGTGATGCAGGAGTTAAGAGATACGGTATTAATGGTGTGACTCTCAAGTATTTGATCTTTACAGCAAGTAAGTCCAGAAAAAAACACCTGAGAGCTCACAGCAGCTAAAGATTTGGGGGTAGTGATATTGAAAATAGTACCTGGGAGGACTTTATTTCTCAGTAAGACAATTTGCAAACAGGCATATATCCCATTGACTTACTTAAAGCACATTCTTGAGTGTGTTTCTGAGCCACAACCAGCAATTTTGATAATCAGCTTTGTGTAGGAGCAATTTCTTTTGCAGGTGTAGACACTGGAGACTGACTGTCTGCCTGCACAAACATGAACCAAAGTGTTTTTCATATCTGCAGATGTAAGCATCTGTCTTCAGTCATTGTGCAAGTGGCTTGCTTGAGACCATGTGGAACTGGTCTCAAGTGGAACTCCAGGTGGAAGATTTGTGACCTAATGGAAATCTTTTTGACAGCTTAATTCCTTAAATGCCAGATTTTAAGCTCAGCTTTTGCTGGAAATTACAGAGGAAAGCATTTGGAAGTGCTGTGAAAGCTTCTAAAGTTCCTTTTGCAGATGTTTACAGATTTCATTTATCTCAGTACTTCTGACCATTTAATTTACTTGTACATATCTTGTTTAGATTTTCAAATATCCTAGGTTCTGATTTAGTTTCATAGCTAGGGTTTTGTGGGACTGAGGGGCTCTTTATTCTACCCAAAGTTTAAAAAAAGTATCTGTAAAACATATTAGTGAAGAGGATGGTGAAAAGCAGCATGTAAGATACCGTTCCACAAAGGATTTGTGCCACTAGAGCCTTAAATGATGAGGAAGAAACTAGCCATTTCAGCTGACTGAAGTCAGTATTTGTTACATATGCTTATGTACTAACGTGTGTATGATATCCCGACACATTACTGTTTTCAGACATCTAAAGTACAGATTTAGTAATTCCCCTGGTAATTCTTGTCACTTCTGTTTTGGTTGTATTACATTCTGGTTCACCACATCTAGCTACTGCACAGTTTAATGTGGGATTAACTATTTAAAACATAATAGATGACATTTTGCTTTGGGGTATACACTGCTGTCAAATCAGAGATATTTCACTTAAGTCCATCATTCCATCAGTAGTACAGTAATTTCCTCTGACAAGATTTCTCAGCTTAAGAAATTAGTAGACTTTCACATTTCTTGTCATTTCCCATTCTCTTTGATTTTAAGGTTGCATTATCCGATATCTTGCTCCCTTAATAATGAAAGGGGATGGGGGTGCAGGGGGAAGATAAGCCTGTTTTCTGAGTAATTTGATTTTTCCAGAAATTTGTACCTTTTTTATGTAAATCACAATTTAGGTCTTTCTAAGGTTAATTAAGAGGATGTAAAATAGTTGTGTAGGGTTAAAGAGAAGTAGCAAACTGTGTGTAGTATTTGAAATGTATGTAAAAGTGTTTTCAAACTTTCTGTAGAGGAATTAGCTCATGCTGTGAAGTCAAAGTAGAAAAATCAGAGTATAAAGATGCTATCTCTGCATCTTCTGGCAAAGTGAAGCTGTTAAAAGGATCCTCATATGAAGGGCTTAGGGGAGAGAGCGATTCAACGTGAAGCTGCCTGAGAAGCAGCCGCTTACAGAATCTGACCTCTAAATGTGCTGAGAACTGTCACAAAATGATTAGACAATACAGTGTCTATATCTCTGAAATGTTATATTCTGGCAATTAAGTTGAAGTCAGCATTTGTCAAATGTTTGTTCTGTTTAACAGCCATTGCCTGAATGTTCGTTTGTTTGTTATCATTACACGTGCTGATCAGCTACCTGGCTATTAAGTTTGCATGTAAATGTTTTGAGGGTAGGATGGAATCGTTGCATCAAATTCTGTTTTGACAAGAGTTAGAGTGCTGCAACTTTATGAATACCATTGAGGGTCGAAGATTATATTACATCCTTTATTACTGTCAGATAAAGTGTCAGTGAATGTTATTATTATCCAATGAAGAGCAATCCTAGTATGGCAGTGCACAACAGGAGAGAAAGATTTTGGCTACTGCACGTGAAGGAGTATCAGTCATGAAAGGATAACTCTGGTGAATGGTGGGCAGCTCTCAGTCTCAACGCAGATGTACACATCCAGCACTTAGAAATATGGTCTCTGGCTGTACATGCATTTATCTCAGCCTGGGGGTGACTGCTGGTGGGCCTTTACTGCTGTGGGACACCCTTGGCATCCTGAGGCTGAGTTCACGCGTAGATTCTCTGGCATCCCGTGAGCGATCAGCTCATGTGGCAATCTTGAGCTTGGAAAGTGCATGGATGGAGCCCTTCTCCACTGTTAGTCACTGAAATTACTCACAATTTAGTGCATCGGAGATGTCTACCACTCTGTAGCAGGTGACTGAATCTTGTCAAAGGGCTCCAAAGTTATTGCAGTGACTAACAGGCAGGTAGGCACGCTCACTTGTGCACATATATATATCATGGTCACAAAACCTTTGTTGTTTTAAGAAACCTTACTAAAACTGAAGCTTGAAAAGCCTGTTTTTCTGTTCCACTTAGAAGAGAATAACAAGAAGAAATATGACCTGGCTTTTTTCCATTACTCATTGTTCAAGATCTTCAAGTACGCTTCTGATCAGCAGCTCCTACTTGCCACTTAGAGTAACGTAGTAGCTACTTTGTTTTAAATCCAGGCTGGTGTAAACTCTGAAAATCTGGAAGCTCTAAGCATTGCCAGACCAGAGCCCATGGCACTAGAGATACTACTATCTATAGCTCTGTCTAATTTCACTTTGATTTAACATCTCCATTGACATCCTCAACACACCGTCCCCTTCATTTCATCTTTGTCTTGCACAAGCATGCCTCAGCACATATAGATGCAGCGTATTTGCTCAAAACGCTAACTCAGAGGAGGGGAGAAGACAAAAAATGACATGATTTATACCAAAGGGAAATACAAAGACAGGTGGAAACCTCAGGGTATGGGAGTATAATTTCATTTGCAATGGGTGCATCAAAATTGTTCTTCATTTCTTTGCTGTCCTTGCAGCCATACTAATTGTCTTTTGCCTTAGCAAAAGCAAGCAGCAGATGTTGATTTACAGGGTAGTTGGCGGGAAAAATTCCAACAAAATTAATTTTTGTCTTGGAGCTCATGAATTCATCACAAACATTTTGTGGAAAAGAGTCGGATTTTAATGCATTTGTATGAAGGTTCCCTGTGAGAAATCTGCTTGATTTCTCCCTGGTTTGTCTACCTTGCTCCTCTACAGCCTGTTCTGGGCAAGCCTGGACTTCCAGACGCTTTCGCTCCTGCCAGTCCATTACTGAAACTGTCTCAGAGCTGAAGAACCAAGTGGCTTCTGGTGCAGTCCACAAACACATGCTTTAGATGTGTTTCTTTTCTCAGTATCAAAACATTTCATATTTCACTTTTCTGAACACTGTTTGTTATTTAATATTTCTGCTTAGTTAAAAGAAAAAAAATTAAGTTTGCAATTTGTTTCACAGGCACCTATTTTAATATAAAAGGTAATTGTGTCAAGATTTCTAGGTTTAGACCTACTGAGATTATTATCAAGCAAACTATTGTGATTCTGGTAGCTCTGAAGTAGGGAGTTATTGCAAATAACTATTTGTTTCACTATGGTTCACATACAGCCCTCTTATCCCTGTCTGGCCAGCCTTGGATCTGGTTCTACAAAATTATTTGGTTTTAGAAAAAAAGTAGAATACTTGTGGTTTTGTCCACTTTTTTCCCCCCCCCATGTGTTTTTCTCTAGATGGGGAGTATTTGAAGCAAAAAATAAATAAAAAGGCTGGGGAACATAACCACCTGTCCCAGAGCTAATGCACCTGATTGTGCCATGAATTGTTTTACGTTCTGTTTACTGGGGGAAAAAAATGGTCTGGTGACCTCTCTTTCTAGTTTTTTATATCGTTGTCTAACACAATTATCATTCAAGCAAACATGTTGGAAGTTGTGAGAAAAATAGTCACAAATATTTTTAATGCTACCACAGGAGGCGTACGTATTCATTTTAATGAGTGGTGTTTTTATTTTGTCCCACCTGAAAAAAGGCTTTGCCTCTCTATTTCAAACTAGAACAAATGTATAAGCTTGAAAAAAGCAGGTACTGAGCCCTGCATATATATAGTCTGGGAACTGAGAAGCTGAAGAAAGGCATGAAAACAAATATAAAAAAGCAATCATCACATTACTGAGGAAAACATGAAGGTATCTTCATGATGAGTAGAAGACACTCTAATTTGGTTATCGACGCGTTTGGCTCTTAGCTCTTCATCCACTGATGTTTCCATTTTGTTTTTATAATTTGAAGCATGACTTGCTTTGTCCAGAGGCTCTCATTGTTGCAGCACTTCCATTTATGATTTTTGCCTACCACAGAAGATTAGCATCTCTTAAAGCTTTTGTAATATTTTCTGCTACTGGAAAGGGAATAATTTTCTAAGAAAAGCTAAAATACAAACTTCTTGGTATTACAAGAAATTTCACAGGCTAAATGATGATTTTTCTGCAGTCTTTCTTCACTGTATTTCCTCTGCCTGTACTTTTAAGGAGCCCAGAAGGGGAGATGACTCTGGAACGTGCAGTGAGCATACTGAAGAGTGAAAACACGCAGTCCGCACCTAGGATTCTTGCTGCAGTTACTTTCATACAGCACGAGTGCTTTCAGAAAGCAGACGCCAGAAGAAAAGTAAGTAATTATTTTTGTATGAGTTACAATCAGATGGGGCAAATAATAACTTTCTATACTGTGTGGCACTGTGTGCCGATGTGAAAAAAAGATACTCCAAGAAAACTTGTAGGAGGCTGATGATGAATATTTTCTCTAAAATATGGTGGTGCTTTTTGCTGCAGATTCTTTTAAATTAGTGGAATGGCACTGGTCTATTCTAGCAAAATTTTAATCTTTAGCATTTTGTGATAGGAAACATGGAAATGTAGGTTAAGAAGGGACATCAAGAATTCATCCACACCATCTGTAATTACAGATGCTTATGACACCTTTTTAAAAAACCCACCTTGATTAGGATGCCACAAGCTCCTGCAGGCAGTCAAAGAGCTTTGTTACCCTTGCGAGTTATTCCTGAAGTATGACTTAAATCTCCCTTTTGCAAACTGAGTTGATTAGTTTCTGTCCTATCTTGATGAATACGGAGAAAACATGTCTATGTTCTTTCTTTTTTATAATGGTTTTTCATATGTGTTAAGTCTGCTAAGTGTATACCCACTTAGTCTGCTCTCCTTCAGGTTAAACGGACATGGTTCTTTCAGCCTTTATGAGTAAGTCATAGAGTCTGAACTTTTTGCCAATTACTCCTGTCTCTCATTTTCAACTAGCATGCGTACATCATTGGTACAGAAGTATCCCAGAAATGGAAACTCTGGGAGTACAGTGCAAATTTCTCCACGCTTCAGGGCTTGCTAGTACTGCATGAATGCGTTAATACAGTGTATGGATTAGCCAAACTGGTAAGGGCTTGCTGGGACTGCACGAATGCGTTAATACATTGTTGCATTAACCAAATTTGTTAAGTCTCTTACAAGTTTTTTGAAAAGTCATCTTAAAAATAGTCTCTTCTTCCTTTTCATTAAATTTCACGATCATCGAACACAATTATGGCTCTCTTGCTGAACAGTTTGGTATATTAATGTGTAAGGTGGTTGATTATTTCAACCATTTAAAAACAATTTCTTACACCTGCTTCGTTTCATAATTTGCTTGGTATTATTCATACGTAATCTCAGCCTTAACTCCGTATGTATATGCAGTCCAGTTCAGTGACAGCCAAACATCACTCAGTCCTTTTGTAATTTTAACTTGCTTCACAGTAGACAAAAGTCTGTTTTGTAAAAAAGCACCAGTACAATTTGCAGCCTCAACTTCAGTTTGAGGACAGAGCTTCATGATTGAGTGTTTGAAGGTGGTTTATTGTTCAAATGTCTCACAGGCAGCTTCCCTGGAAAACAAGTGGATGAGTAAAAGAGTTCAAATTGGAGCAGTCAGCCTGAAGCCTTCTTCTGTTTTCCTGTCTATCCCACATATCCTGGCTGAGGTTTTTTGTTTGGTACCCCTCAGAATTGTTCATTGCCTTGTTTCCCCTTTTTTAGTCTTTCAGCCTGCATTCCTTTTCTTTGTCCCCGATGCTTCGTTTCCCTCATACTTCATAGCCTGTGGGTGTAGTGGCCTTACTTTTTCTTATGAACTTGTGGTCTTACAGTATTTTGGTGAATTCTGTCTACTGATGAAATTTAGAAACACCAGTCAATAGCTTTTGTAAATTCTCTGCACATTTGGTTGAAATAGCACCACTTCTTGTACAAGAGGTATAAATCCCTTGAAATTACCAACAGAAGGTCTGCATAAATGTTTAAAAAACCTAACCAGCTATGGTATCGATGTTAAAATAGCTTATCTACTGTAATAAAATAGGACGATGTGTCTTCAGCATGCTCTATGCTCCACTTACATACCTCAAAATATGTATTTCTATATTTCATTCTGCTAGCATCTAGACGATTGCTGAATAAATGCAGGGGGAACCAGGGCAGCAGTGCAGTAGCAAGAAACTGTGCCTTTTGTACAACTGAATGAGAGGAAAGGCAGACAGGCCGTGTAGTTTGCCAGGGCACAAAGGGCAAAAGGCTTTGTTACATTTCATTTCTTCGTATTGCCAACACCTGTCGGTCACATTGTATTCTTTTTATCATTAAACTCTAGACTACTCAAAACAGCTGTATCAGATTTCTAAGTCTTTCACGTGCTGTTGTTTCTACACAAGGGTGAGTTTATCCACAAACCATATGGCATTTTGCGATGCTGGAGGAAACCATCCTCAATTGTAAATGAATGTAAGGTATTTTCCATAGTAAACTCATTCCTAAATGAGCCAAGGCTTGCTTATGCCACATCACAGCTCATATGGGATTCATCACATACAACATGTAGAACTTGGAAACTACTTGTTTCCATACAGCTGCTGCAAAATAACATCTTCTTAATTCTTCATTCACGTGGGGCCAAAATCTCATTTCCTAAAGAATTAGACACCGAAGAGTAGTCTTTGTTAAATGTCAGTGGTTCAGTAAGTAACTAGCTCACAACGTTTAATCGCCTACATTTTGACGTTTACTAGTTCACCATTGTTTCCTCAGTGTGTCACAGATACGGAGCACTAAGTATAATGTATTCTTATTTAATAGACTTTCAATACATGCGCAGAAGTTAACAGAGAAAAATATTGTCTTCCCATCAGGCTGGCTGCTGAGGAAAAAAACCAAACCTGGCACATCAGGAGCATTTTACATTCAGAAATCTCAAAGCAGTTTATAAATGTTCCAGAGTTAAATCTCACATATCCATTTCGCAAACATGCAAGCTAAAATACAGAGTGATTAAATGTCTTGTCAGAGAGTACAAATCTGCAGCAAAGCTGGAAGAGATTTAGTTTCGTTCTCTTACGTTAATTACTAAAACGTGATGCCTCCCTTAGTTGTGGATTTTAACTATGGCTCATATGAAAGCCCAGAAGTTAACAGTTATGTCCAAATGATTAATGACCTGTGCTTCAACTCTTTCAAATAGGAGCAAATGAAAAAAGTGCCTATGACTGTTTAAAAGTTTGCTGCAGGGGAAGACGGAGTTTGTCATTCACAATATCTAACTATTCTCTGCTGTGTTTTGTTTTCCTCACAGGTTTTCTCACTTGGTGGTATCCCCAAACTTTTACAGCTTCTTGACGTTCAGAACGAGGACATTCAGCGGGCAGCATGTGGTGCTCTGAGAAACTTGGTGTATGAGGACAATGACAACAAACTGGAAGTGTCAGAGCAGAAAGGGATCCCACTTTTGCTCCGCCTACTCCGACACACCAGGGATGTAGAGACTAAAAAGCAAATAACAGGTAGTGTTTTCTGGGTAGTCAAGCATGAAGTGCTTTAAGTAGTGCACAAGCTTTCCCTGTGAGGTACATGATTGTTTGCTTAGGCCGATGTTTAGTGACTAAATACAAGAACATTGTCACCTCTTCTAAGCTCTCCCCTTAGGGTGAAACTCCAAGGTTCTTACTCAAGACCTATCTTGAAGTCAGTAAGAAGTGACTAGGAACTGCAACTTCCCCTCTTAAAGCTTCTTCAGAAATGACATGAGTCTGTTTTTTTGCAGGAAGCTTAAAGCGCTAGATATTCCAGAGAAGAAAGTGAGGCTCCAAATAGCAAATTGTGTACAGCCATTTTGTTGAGCAGTGAACAAAGCAGTCCCACCGGTGCCTGGGACCATAATTAATGCCTGCTACTTACACATCAGCTCAACCCTCAATTTTTGACACTATGCTGCCGGTGCATACTGGGAGCTCCTTGCTGAGGACTGTCCCCCAGAACTGTCAGGTGCTGTGGGTAGAAAGTAGGTGTCCTACGCCCCACAAACCCTTCTGCCCTGAATTTCTGCTCTGAGCTCTCTGGCTTCTAGTTCTTTACACCTGAGTCTGTCTTCTCAGATCAGTGACAAGCAAAAAACTCTACCACAGCAAGAGCATGCTTCCTTTTTGTGTGCAGGGGAGACAATTCCTGCAGGACATCCATTTGACTGTAAAGATCATAGGCGCCATCAGTGGAGTGGCCTGCATTCTGGGTTCAGTCTTTGCAGGGCTTATGCTCTCATCCTTTTATATCCAATGTCCTTGAGGAAGAACTGTTAAAAATGAGTAAGGCCCATTGCAATTTTGAAGGAAGAACCCTTTGGATCAGAAACCCCCTATTACACCTCTTGTTGTACATCACTGTAGCAGAAGAAAGCGTGGGAGGAAATGTCCGCCATTACACACAAAGAAACCTGTTGTTACTGCCCTGCTGTCTTTGCAGCAGCCAGTTAAGAAATGCCTGCTGCTTTGTCCTTACACTCCTGTTTGACCATAGTGTGTCCCTAGGAACTCAACTGCTTGTGACCTACATTCATTCTAGTTAGCTTGCAAAGGAAGGGCAGGCTTATATTTTATAAATGGAAGAAAACACTATGAATAAATGAATGGGGATTTATTTCAAGTGATCTATAAAGATACCAGGGACACGAGCTATTCAAATAACAGTGCTTGAAAAGATACAGAAAGTGTCAAGCAGCCCTGCCTTGAAGCAAAGACATGTTGAGACCTACTGTAATTCTGCATTCTTTTAAGTATTTGAAACACTGTGCTCCCTAAGCTGGAGAACAAAGCTTTGTATTGTTGGCTCTTTTGGCTCAGTTCTACAGCTCTGCAACATTAAAATGTTTAGAAGTTTTTCACATTCATCAGATGCAGAACTGGGTCACTTAGTAACTGGTTGTAGAGTGTGTTGTCTCTCAGTACTGTTATGCACCAGTGAGGGAAGCAGTGAAAATGGTGGTACAGTGGCCAGAAAGCTAATGCTCTCTTCTTGCTAGCAATTTCATCATTTCTGACAAAAGCTTTGACTGTTTGTGCAGGATAACCCATACAGATATTGTGAATATTACTGTCTTCCCCTTCACCAGTGTGAAAATGGATGAAGAAGCACCTTCTTTCTGCAATTACTGCTGTCATAGTTACTTACAAAACACACAAGACACCAACAAAATATTTAAGCAGTATGGAGCAGGATGTTGTAGTTCGCCTAAAGCAAAATATTCTGATATGCTTTCATGCCTATCACTTGCAAGGGGTGGCTTTGAAAATACAGCAAGAGAGAAGTACTTCTTGCTTTGTTCAAGACCAAATGTGCAGTCAGGGGGAAGTAAATTGGATCCCTCGGTATGGCACTAGGGCATACTTTTTGCCATCACTTGAGCAATTCTTCTAGCTCCCTAGCAAGCTGCAAGGAGCCTACAGGGCAAAAGGCAGCCTGGTAGAATTGATTTCTATGATAATATTAACTTTGCTTCCAGCCGCTTTCTTTCCCAGCCCACACTTCAAAGGCAGGCAAGGAGCGAGCTGCAGACAGGAGGTAGACAGTGACTGTTAAATATATGCTTACTAAGGTCAGTGCTTCCAGATGATCTAGGCATGTACAGCAATATCTAGGAAACACTGGAATTACTGTCATGTACAAATTGACTATGTAGCCTGAGAAGGGGTGCAAGATAAGGCTTCTCCAAGCGCAACACAAACCTCTGAGCGCCGTTCTACCAAAATGATTAAACCCTGCTGGACACCAGTTTCCCTGCCTGACCGATGGCTCACCTATAAGTTTTGTTTCTCCTCTTGCATTGCCTTTGGCTTCCTACAGGACTAGTGGAATATCATAGCTATGCATGCAATCGTACTGCAGTATTGTCACACTTCCAGGAAAAGGTTAATGCAGAATCGGGTCCACTTGAGAAGACTTTGCATATGATATTTATTACTTGCCTACTTTGACTGTAAATGAGAGACTTCCAAATATGTGGTATGATCATTAGCTGAATGTCTTCCCCCATAAGATATTAGTAAATTAATCTTGGCACCTCATAATACCACACTGAACTCTGGTGAAAGACTCCTGGACAAGGACTGAAAGTATGTGATACTCATTAATAAGGACGTCTAAGCTCAGCAAAGGAAAGGTTTTTGTTTCTAGCACTGTGTACCAAAGCAATCCACCTGACAAAAATACTCGAAGATAAGTTAGTTGTGGGAGAGAAGGAAGTTAAAACTCCAAGACACAGAAGTTTTCTCATACCGTACTTCGTTACCTGCCAGAAATACAATCTAATTCTTGTGCACGTGAGCTAAGTACATCTCAGCCTTAGAAGCTTATCTATAAGCTCACTAGCTTATTAGCACCAGCAGTGTTAATACAGACAAACACTTGCCTAATATTAAGCCATATCATATATTCTCAGAGAATATTTTGATGGCCTGTATTTTCTTCAAGACCTAGGCTACGGAATACAGTCTGAGCATAGTCATGCAGTGTGTCTTGTATAGTCCTATGAAAAGAATGAAAGCTTATGGAAATAAATACTGATTATAGCAAGTGCTGTGTCCTGCCTCACTGTCCGTGTGTCCCAGGAGAACACACAAAAAGCACCAAACCAGCACCCTCCCCCGAAGTGGCTTTGTGCTTATGACCGTGGTTTGAAAGCTGCCATGGACTGGTTTACCTAATGCCCATGTGCAGAAAGTAGCTGCCCGGTTTCTCTGGGCAATTTCTGTGCTTATATGACCTCTTCTTAGGGGGAATGAGACCTCCTCAAGATCACATTGACTGAATTCGCTAGCTTCATTAAATCATTGGTATGAGTAAAGTAAAGGAACCATGATCTCTGTTCTTTGTTTGACATACAAACAAACTCTTAGCAAATCTCTTAGAAAAGGAATAATGTTATTCCTGAATAGTAGAAGAGGATGTCACTGGGAGACAATCCAGGAACTAAGACATGGCTAAGATGACATTTTGTAATATTTGGAGAGCATACTGATGAACGGAAGGTAAAATGGCTGTGACATGAAAAAACTGGAAAAGATTAGCTTTTGAAGGTAAGACAGATGAGCCTCCAGGGAGTATCTAACCTCTTGATGTTGTTATCACGCACCATAAATCTAAGAAATGAAAGAAAATTTTCCCTGCAGGGAATATTACAGCATAAACAGAACTGTCGTTAAAAGAAATATACATTTAAAAGGACACCCCCTTCATTATCTCAAATAACTGTCTGAGGAAAAACTATGCCCCTATGAATATGTTATAGCATAGCTGCAAGGAAAGAGCCCACTCCTAAAGACATTTTCTAATGTGATTGATCCACACCCAGAATGCCACTGACAGAATCCTTCTGAGCCCAGTGAGACAGTGCCTGTGGGTTAAGGTAGGATTTTTGTTGGAAAATTTACAGTGTGAGCAACATGCCAAATTCTGTTCTGACAATCTATTCTAGATATCTGTCTATAATTCAAAATGCACTTGTTCATTTCAATATGATATTCCATCCTTGCGCCCTTGCATTTGTGCCATTCTGTCTCAACCTTCCTCCCTTACCAATGCCCTTTGGACTGCATGTCTGATTTCCTACAAGCCTTACTTATCCTTCAGGAAAGTACATTCTTCCTTTTATCCCCTAATTCAGAGGCTGAAAAGCTGATCCCGGAAGAACGAATGGGCTGCTTCTGGCTGGCTTTTGTTTTGATTTTACTGTTGCTCACAATAGCTGAAATTAAGTTCAAAGTGTAAGGAGATACAAAAGCAACATTTTTTTGTTGTGAACTGATGAAAAGAACATTCACTAATACTCTGCCAGTGTTTGGAGTAGGAGGGCTGTGAAACTTAGAGCAGCAAGCTGGGGAAACAATGAATGCCTTTGTAGTGAAAAGCAGAAATATGTATCTTTTTACAGGGGAAGAGTACTTTAAAAAGAATTGTCGTCTGTTGGAATAGAACATAAGTGAAGCTAATCAATTATACTACATTATATTTGAGATTTGTTTTGGTGTTCGGAGATTGTGAGTAGACAAGGTGTGTAGCGAGACTTAATGATTTGTTTAGTGACAAATGTCTCTACAGTAACGGCCAACCAGTGTTTGACAGCTTTCCCTCCTGTGAGGAATTTCGCTATCGAGTGTTAGAGAAACTTGGTAATGGGCATCTCCTGTCTTCCAGCAGATTTCCAAAGACCTGTAAACTCACTCTCTGTACTTCCCATCTACCAACTTTGCGTGTGCGTGTATTCTCCTGCTCATTAGGCTTTACTTGGTACTTGGAAGTGCATCTGGTCCAGCCAGGCATCCAGAAGGGATTAATGTCTCCCTGGAAATGTGGAGAATGATCACTGCCGTTTGTGTTGTTAGCTCTGTTTAGCTTGTTTTACTTTGGTAACGGAGAAGATGATTGCTGCAGATGGGCAATGCACATGCAGAGCCATGGAAAACTGCGCTTCTCAGTTGGGCCTTAGGCTGACTATATAGACATCTGACTTCAGTTACGTGGATAATTGTGCCCTTTTTTTTTACCCCATTTCCATGTCCTCAGATCAGGGCTGGTGAACTCTTATCACCTCCTTCTGCTCTTCTTCAGGATATCAAGTGCCAGGCAGGCTTCTTCACTCTTTAACTTCAAGGGGTTTGAGATGAGGTCTTTTAAACTGTGGGGGGAGTCTTTTTGCCATGCTGATTTTATTTTGGAAATTGCAGGATTGTTGTGGAATTTGTCCTCCAACGACCAGCTGAAGCACCTGTTGATAAGAGAAGCCCTGCAGACACTGACTGAAACTGTTCTCATCCCTTACTCGGGCTGGCCAGATCGAGATTACCCAAAGTCAAGTGTTTTGCCTGACCCTGATATCTTCTACAATGCCACGGGATGCTTGAGGTGAGCGCTCAGTCTACAGGCACCCAAAACAATCGTGATGATAAAACAGACCTGCACGCTTAATTTTCTTTCTTGCTTTGAACTTTGATGGCTCATATTTTTAAGTGCCTTGTGCATCAAACCAGAAGAACTACTGCTCAATACAATGAAACCGGCTTCCTTTAAAAGGCTCCTATATATTCATTTGATGGGTACTCCACAAACTGAATATATCCGTAACAGAAGAGAGTAATCAGAGGCCTGGTTGCAGTGCATAGTTGCATTGAAGTCAAAGAGATCCTTCACTGAATAACAGTTGTTGTGCGATGTATAATATTGGCCCCGGACTGATGATGATAGTAGTAAAGACAAATCTTTTTATAATAGTTGTAGGTGTGGTGTTACAAATTAGCACTGGAGAAAAGCTAACAGTAACTTAAAAAAACTTTAAAGCTGTGTGAGCCTATTAAAAAGTTATTTTAAGACTCTAGTGCAATGGTCTCCAAAATTTTGTGATCATACACCCGTATCAGTAAAAAACTTTTGAGAACACTCCCTCAGTATGTGTATATTTATTTATTTATACATTACATGCATGTACTACTGTACTAATATATTATGTACATTATAAAACATATATCAAAAAAGAAATTTAAAAGGATGATGTAAAGTTGAAATAAGCACTATTTTAATTTTTTAAATTTTATTTATTAATGATACAAAAAATATTTCCTTCCTGCACCCCAATGGACTGTCTTGTGCACCCCCTAGGGAGACCAGTGCTCTAGTGCATGTATAGCATGGTGACCTTTAAAGCCTAGGTCTAAAGTTGTATGATCTGCTGATACAAATACGAGAGTGACACTTTCATAGGATGTGAAGTTATTTGACCCATATAAGTATCATTTATAACTGCTTTGTTAGTATCTTTTTCATAAACAATTTCTGTTTCATTTTAATTTCTAAAATTTATGAAGCATAAGAAGTGACTATCCACTGGAATCACATAAAAATATGCCTACTCTACAAACTCAAAATAGTTAAGACTCATACGTAGCTTGATTATGTGTCTATACTTCTGACTGGAAGAATGGATTTATGATTGTGTTTGTCGAAAAGTAACAGTGCAAAACCCCATGAAGAGTCCTAGACTATAGCAGGTAAAGCAGTAAGGTTTATTTCTTTGACACACAATTTCTTGGTTGTGCTGGAGCAAAACACAGCTACAGGCAGTAAAAGGATTTTTATCATCACGTACCTCCATTTAGAGAATTTGATTCTATGTAAACAAGAAACTAGTCTTCTATGAAGAGTAAAGAAAATTCACCATATTCTCATATCACTGTTTCAGCATCGACTCAGCAGAAATTTGTTGTCATGTATGTTTTATTCCAGCAGTGGTAATGCAGTTTACAGTGGTTAACTCCTTGTGGGCAGTTCCTTTGAGCAGTCTCAGGCTCAGACACCTAGGAGTGTTAGTATTTCCCATAAGAACCACAAAGTTGGCAGCTTTCTCTCACAACTTATTCCCTTTGCACTTTACTGCTGTACAGCCCTGTAAGTGCCATTTGGGCTACTGAAAGACTAACATACTTGAAGGATTAGTTCGGGTATCGTGGGTCCATCAGTGGGACAACTGAGGTGCTCGTGTACATAGAATTTTCTTTCAAGAGACTGAGCAAGTAATCTTCATCTACAGCAATATTAGATATTAATGGAACCACATTGCTTTCTGCCATTTGTGCTGGGTAAGTTCTGCTCTCCTGCTGTAATATCTGCTGAGTCCTATCAACTTTATCAGGCATGGGAGCAGTAAGCAGAACGTGCTCAGCAGTGGCCAAGTCACTCTTTTTTGCTACTCAGCATATGTACCACAACTAATAGTTACATTCAGTAGCATCTCCAAGGGCACTTTGGATAAATGCATAGAGTTAATCTCAAGCCATAAACGCTTCTCATCTAAATAGATGAGTTGGAAAGGGGACATGGTACCTACAAGCACAGAGAAGTGTTCAGTTTTCAGCTGCTGCCAAAGATGCTGACTTTGATGTATCATAATCTGTAGCTAAACTGATTAGAAAATGACTTCACCTAAAGTAGGAAAACCCCATTTTTTAAACCAAAGTAAGCTCTATCCAACTTTCTGCACAATTCAAGTAAATTGAAGCCAGACTGCAGCCATGGGGTGGATGAATGGATTTACAGTTGTGTATTCACTACTGCAATCAGCTAATAGCCTCATGAAGATGTTAGTAGCTACTACAGAGAAACACCAAAGGCCTCAGTAAACACACTCCTAAATGACTGAAGAGCAAAAATCACGTCTTTAATAAAAACACCTTTAAAAATAACAGTCCATAAAACTGTGGCCCTTTGTGAGTCCAAAGTCATTGCACGTTAAGTAAATAAAAATACGACTATCAGAGATGCATGTCTTATGTTTACACATTCAAAATGCGTGGAAGGACATTGAAATAATTAATGAGTAATGTACGAGTACAAAGGCATGACCTGAGTTTTAAACTCTTCTTAGTAAACTCCAACGAATTAAGTTTGAAATTTAGAGGCTGGGAAGCTGCCCAGTTTTGCCTTACACATACCTGCTTGGCTAACATGTCCTATAGCAGAGCAGTTGTATCTGTATTGCATGAATTTTTACTGTGTAAACAGCTCTGTATCTGACTCATGGTTTCAGAAGACAAATGAATTGTTAGCTATACAAAATACTCAACAATAAAGCACCTTTTTCTTCAGGAACTCCTGTCAGCCCACTAACTACTAATTAACTTCATCTCTAAGTAATAATTAACTTTTATTTACTCTGATGGCTCAAAAGCAAATACAGAGAAACCTTAACTACCCATAGTAAAATCTCTCTAGCTAACACTAGTGGTGTTGTCTATGAAATGAAGCAGGTTGTCTTTTTTCATATGAATTAGCCCTAGCTGCATGTGTACAGAAACCAGTCTGGCTCTTGGCTGTGCTGCTCCGTGGCGGCCTGAGCTGCTTCTCTCCTGCGTTTGGACTCTGGAACCGTTTCTTGCCAATGAGCCAGCCCATGGGGGCACAGGATCATTCTCAGTTTTAGCATAGTACTGCCCTTTCTGAGCTTGTTGCAGCAACTTGACATGATTCGATATGTGACAAATAAGGCTTAACAGTAGCCGAGTTGTGTTAAATTAAACTGAAGTAGATTGTGAACATACCTTACTCTGTACAGAAAGTCAGTGAGTGGGGCTGCTCCAGAGCTGCAGTTAGCTCTGCAGCCTTAGTGCAAAGTCTCTCAAACTGCCCTTATCTAGACGTTCAAGGATACATTAATTATTTTAAAAATGTTATGTCCATTTTCTAGTTCTTCTCATTTTTAAGAGCGTGAACACTGAAAATTATAATTAGATCAAGAAGAGTTTGAAAATTCACAGGTAAAGATGATCTGCAGGATTGCCAACATACTTTCTAGCAGAGAATAGTTTTTAATGAGGCTTACCATAATTGTACAGAACAAATATCTGAGATTTTTAAGATTAATCAGCTTGCATCTCTTTGTTGGAAACTAACACACCTCCCACATTAGGTCACTAGTATTCCTTCCTTATGTATTTTTTTTAAAAAAAATCTCTTCACAAAGAAATGCTGAGAACTAAAATAAGAGCACAACACAAAGTAAAAAAAACCTGTGCACTGAGGGAATGACATTACTAATGAAGTTGTTTAAAGAGTATACGTATTTGCCAGAATATAAATCTGTAATTAGTCTTCCCTTTTGTAAGACTAACGTGTTTGTTGTGCATGTTGATAAAGTCTGTAGCCTGCAGCTTCTGCTACAGGGTAAAAATAGTACTCTGAGGTGCAATATGTTATGCATAGTACCGTGCTTAATTATAGGAGATGCCAAAACTTCTTTTCAAAAATTTACATACAACTGTTGACTGAAAGGGACACCCACAGTCCAAATCTAACACTGTCATCTGACATGGGCGTATGCGCTGTGCCACACAGTTACCAACTAATAAATTAAAGCTCTCTTCATCCTCTTTGACAGAATTTCAGGAGGAGAAGTGAATCCACATCTAGCAGATAATATTGCAGATACTAACGCTGGAATGAATGAGTGAATGACCAGAACACTCCCCATTCTACTAATGAGTCATTGCCAGAATCGTTGTGGAGTCCAGACTCTCGGCTGCCTGTGTCAGTGTATGCAGTCACTGATGACGCAGTCTGACATTAGAGGATTAGTTAATCCCATTCTCTAGGTCTGTAATTTATCTTAAAGCTTTGCTTCTGACGCAGTTTTACAGAAATCGCAGGTCACAAAACTTAAGAAAAAGAAATTGTGTGCACCACACAATTCTACATCAGCAGTTAGAATAAGTAATGGTATTGTTCAGTCCTGAAATATGATAAAAATCACTGTGCCCTGAACAGGCAGAATAAGGCAAATCGAAAGACTTCACTAGTTGCCTGACAACAAGCTGAACAAGTAAAATTGATGTACTAAACTATCTACAGAATTCTTGTGGAGTTTTGCAGCCAAGCCTTGTTGAATTTTAAGGATAAAGTCACTTTTTCTTGGCCTGAAAGTCCTACACATTATAGTTTTATCACCAGTTACAATACAAATGGGTAGAAATCTCCAAGATACTTAGCCTCCTCCTCCATAATCCCTTCTCTGAGTCTGAAAGGGTAAGATGCTGACAGCATGCAGAATATATGGTTTTGAATATTATTTATGTACATAAGTGAATTTCTGGCATGATTCTTCCTGTGATTAAAAGGAAGGCTTAGTAGAAGGCTGTCTGTATACCTTGAAAGCTGATAATGATCTTGTTCCATGTTTACCTGGAAATACCTGTTCGCAAAAGTTCTGCGATGATGAACTTTCCAAAATGTGTATATAGTGATCACTTTTCCTCCTGCAAAACATTTCTTTTAAGTGAGCTAGCGATTGCAGCTGCTGTGCTTCATTACAGAGTCCTCCTTTTTAATTGCTCTGTAGCTGGAGCGTCCTGTGGTGCTATGTATCCTAATTCTTCAAAGCTTTCTGGACAACTCTCTCCAGGAAAGTAACCTAACCTCTCTGTTCCTGGTTCCCCAGCCGGTAAAATAGAAGCAACACTTCCTTTTTCATTATTATTTTTCACGCTTTGTCTGTCTCAGCTCCCTTTTAAGCTCTTTGTGACTTACACAGCGACCTGTAAGGACAGTAGAAAGCTGTAGTTGGAGCAACTAGTATCATTGCACTTCAGACCAGGAGGTTCTGTAAACATCTACTTCCATTTGCTCTGGAGAGAAGTGAAGCCAAAGCTCTCACCGTGTGTTGAAAAACATAATGGCAGCTCAATTTCATAATGGAAGCTTCTAACAGAGAACATGAAACAAATGACTGATGATAGCAAGCCTTTGAACCAAGGCCTCTTGCATAACAGTGCCATTCCTGTAAGTTTATTTCCATCCATTCTTATCTTCCCTTGCCTCCTCTTCAGTTTATCTGCTCGCCAATTCCTGAAAGGAATTTTGTTATTTCCAGCAAGCAGCTTGCAGCCTGGCGCCTGTAGTTACTAAGTAGATCCCCAGATACCTTTCCCTCCCTGTTGCATTTTTGACTCTGTAAGGCACGAAGGGAATAGAATTTCCCAGACTACTTCAGGGAACTGTTATCATGTAATTGAGTTAAATTCAAATTGCCAGTTTTAGCAGAATGAGTCCCAGGAGCAAAAGCCCTCTTCTTATCAGTGGTGTGGATCATTCACAGCAGTGCAAAAACCTTTTCCAACCTAGTTGGCCAGTATGTGACTCAGTGCTGGGTTAAAGGGACTATCCCTTTCATTTGGTGCCACTTGCAGTCTAACTGAACATATATTATCATTCTGTTTCTCTCAGAATCACACTTGATTTTACTATGTTACATTTCTTTGTATTTACCTCACATCTCTGAATCAAAACAGTATTTCCCGGTGGGGAATTAGCTGATTCTCCACAAACGCCAAAGGAATACAGGCAAATGGCTGTTTCAGTTAAGACACAGTTACATGGTGCACGTGTGCAAGAGAGAACAGGAGCAGCAAATACGGGATGGGATAAATGAGGCACATAGATATGTATGAGGCATCCACATTAGCACGTGGTATAGTTTGGGCATGTCACCAGGATTACCATACTTAAGCATGCCAGAAGTCAGGGATTTTTAACAGTTAGATGATGCCAAAGCCTAAGTTCCGAGTCATTCAAAAGAGAGCATCCCTACAAGCAGCAGTGTCCCCAAGGCTGCATTCTCACAACCATTCAATACCAATGCAGGGTAGAGATATCAGAAATTGGGTAGCAAAAGAGTTTTTCTGTGAGAAGACCCTGGATCCTGACTCCAGCCAATCCTTTTTTCCACGAATATATTTGTCTCTGTGCGCTTCTGAGAAAATGCAAGTAAAACAAAATTACATGGCAGACTTGAAGATTTCTAGGTAGCCCTGAAGTCCCAGCATGGGGGTTGCCGAGACCCACAATACTGGGCCGACTTAAGCCTGGCAATTGCCCATAAGCTGAGTATTTCAAGGCCTCCAGGAGCTCCACTACGAGAGTCCAACTCCTGAGCTCAAAGGGAGGCGTTCCAGTTGTCAGGAGCCTCATAGCTTGAGGTGCAAAGATGAAGTCACTTCTGCAATCTTCTAAGCAAAATGTTGCCATTGTTTCAATTTTTTTTTTTTTAATTTATGTGTCTGTGACACTTCTCAGAAACATTTATTTTTTCCCAATCTAATAAGATTTTTATTTCCTGGAATTCCTCACGCTTCAATTAGCAAACAAACTCAACCTATCCACTGAGGTTTTGCCTGAAATGCTCTTTGCCTTCAAACCAAATCTGACCCTATTCAGAGTAAGGTGGTTACAACTGTAGTCGGGCGAGTGCGAGAGCAGGAGCTCTTCCCTTCCCAGTCCATGTTGCAGTGATAAGGAAACAGGGAAAGGTGGAGCATGGAGTGACCATATGAGTACAGACATGCACGCAGACGCATGCTGGTATCTCTGAGTGGATGAACAGCTGAGCATCAGCTTCTTAATGAAACAGAGTTCAGTAATTCGGTTCCTTTGCAGAACAGGACAGTGCCTCTGATTCAGACTCTTCTCTGCCTCCTGAACTACAAAGCTTTGTGCCCCGCCATATTCATGCTAGGCAGCAAGGCCAGGTGATGGCCTCTCCTTGCACAGCCATTCAGCACAATCACAGCTGTCAGAAGTTTGGGGTTTTTTAGAATAACGTGCTGTGACAGAACGAAATACTGTATCAGCTGAAGTGCCTTTGGCGAAGGAAATTCCACACTTATCTTTTAATGGTATTTTTAGAAACTGGTTTTACTCTGCACTAGAATGGCTGTAACATGTACATTTCTGTCAGCATAACCATAAACATGAGAGGGTGACATGCCTTGAATGTGACATGTATAGGTAAAATTAAATTCCAGAGTGATGTCTATAGTAAGCCATACTGAAGAATCTGAATGTTGATTCCGCGATATATAATTCCACAAGAGAATAAATGAACTCGTAAATAGGGATATTGTTAACAGTAAAACTATAATTACAGTGTGTTAGTATTTAATCTGAATATTTACCTCCTGGGGCAAAAAAAACCAGAACTGCATTGACAGTATATAAAACACTACACTTATTTCACAATCATAAGCCGCAGGAAAGTTTAAAGATGTACCTTATTGGTTTTGTCATTAATAAAAGTTTAAACCATTGTAATTCCCAATGGGTAAAGTAAGCATGCAAAATAAACACCCTGAAACTATCTAAAGGAACACGTCCCTCTCTGTTTGCGATGAATGCTAACATTGGGTTGTATTTAATGTTGTTTCAAACAAAGAAGCTGGAATGTGATACTGCACACAGTCTTTTGGCCAGCAGAGCTGCAGGAGCCCAAAATAATGAGGCCTAGGCTTATAATTCCAGCATTGCATAATTTAGAGTTTGTTCAGTTGTAAAAGCAATTATACCTCCAAACTGTAAGTGTTGTTACTTCCCTGGAAAGCAGTAGCTTATTTAGCACCAAACTTCAAGCAGCAAGTATGTTTGACTTTTCAAGAGTTTTTAAATCACTTTCATAATTCATTTTCAAGTTGTACTTGGGTTACCCCAAAGCACAGAAAATGGTACTTGAAAGCCGGGCAAGCGGTGGCTTCCTTTGGGTCTGGAGGAAGCAGAAAGCTTGCGGAGCAGTGTCTTAGCCGCTGTGGTAGAACAGCAGAAGGCACCTGCAGAAGGCATCTGGCATTTCCCTCTCTGACTGAGCAGCTTCAGCTTCTTTCTACTTAGATGCCAGCAGTGTCTCTGGGAAGCTGGGAATCGGCTGAGCACCGTGTATTTTTTGCCCTTCCTTGTCTTACGCTGCTGGTCTGGCAGCAATGGCAGTGGCAGCCATGTCACGATGCATCTCCCCAGCCTCTAGCCCAGCGGTGGGGCCGGGCTGTTGCTCCGACCGATCGGCTCGGCTGTGCTCGTGTCCCCTCCTGCCCACTAGCACCCCTCGGAGCATTTCCACGAGCACATGAATTGCCATGCGAACTTGGCCCCAAAACTGACATCAGTTATCTTTACGTGTTAATGTACAAATGTTGCTAAAACTCTCAGAACACGTGTCTGTTGATGGGTCATCTTGGATCAAGAACTGGTTTGGTGTAGGTGAATGCTAAAGGACATCTGTGTGCATGGAAATTTTTACAGGTATCTTTCCTCTGATATTTTGACATCGCTACTGTCCTAAATATTAAAAATATAACTAAAAATGGAATAATGGGAAAAAATTCCAGTTTGACTGTTTAAAAAGGATTCATTCAACTTTGAGATGAAGATTTGAGATGGGTCTTACCTTACCTATCCAAACACAACAGTTTGTTTTTCTGGACTATTCGTTTTTGTCTGGGAGTGCACTGAAGTGAAAGTTTTACTTAGCAGAGGCTCAGATTATTTTACAGCTCTGAGAAATGAAGCAGTCAACTTTAGCTTCGGTATCTTTAAGATTTAGCTGGAAAAGTTTGTCGGAGGGGCACAAAGTAATAGCTTTGGCTAAATCTCTTCTCACCAACGTATTCCTTCCTGCACAGAAACATGAGCTCTGCCGGCCCAGAAGGAAGGAAAAAGATGAGAGAATGCGATGGCTTGATTGATTCTCTTGTGTATTATATTCAAGGAACTATTGCAGACCATGAGCCTAATGACAAGGTATTCTTCGAGATGAAAAGTCTTTTCCTAGCGGAATTTGCTAAGAGAACATTTTTTTGTTGTTGTTTAGAAACCAATGTTCAGAAACAATTGTGATGTAACTGCCAAACTTATACTTATTTCCAGGGCTTTTACAACTGCCACCAAAGACAAAAGTCCAGTAAGAAGCTTTTTGAAGTATTTTTGTCCTGCAAACTAAAAGAATAGTATATGTTAGCATTGGGAAAACATTTTCAGAATCACCAGAGAGAGCTAGAAACTTCTGTCTTTTTCTAAAAAGTGACGTAAAGTCACAGCTTTCAGAGATACTGAAACACCTAAAGAGACAGATGCTACCTTTTTAGTTGTCTCGGGGAGCTAGCTACCTAGAAGCTTAAAAAATTAATCTGGTTACTTTCCTGTATATTTAGTGCTATATATCCCTTAGGAAATTAAGAACCTAAATCTCTTTGGATGGCAGTGTAATTAAGGAGCTTGCATCATTTAGAATGGGATTCATTTCCCTAAGTTTTTTAAAAGTTATACTTGCAGCCTAAGTCATTAACTACAAGGACATGGACACCTCCAAAAGCCAGTTCCTCTCATTCTGCTTCTCCCACTGCTGACTGCAGATGAACCCTGAACATTGCTTAGACTAGATGCTTGACTTTTACCTGGGTGAACTTGGGTGAGAAGACCAGCCGTCACTTATGAGAAGGTTAGCCACAGCCTTTGAGGCACTTCTAGCATGCCGACTATAACTTGGGCTGTGTAGCGGTAATGACTGCACATTTTTAGCTCTACCCTAGGATTAGTTACTTGAGCTTCTCCATCTCCCTGTGTTCAGTGTGATTAGCTTCAGGGAGAATCCAGCACATTAGATTTGTGCCAATAGTTCCCTCCTGCATTTTGTCTTAAAACCGCTCATTCCTTTTTTATTTTCAAAAACGGAGGAACTGATAATAAAGCTACTTGCCACTAGACTCAACACTAGGAAATTTTAGACCCGACCTTAGCCATGCCCAGAAAGGCACATCTTATTTTAAAAAGCATTCTACCACAGAAAAGTGCTTCCTCCATAGGAAAGATACAAAGCTTTCGTTTTGCTGACGCTACAGTGAGGTGTGTACGTGATCATCTTTGCTCTTAAGCTTTTAAACATTCCTTGGCACACTTCTGGTCTGTGCCAAATAGCACTCGCCCAAACAATTCCCAAGCACAATTCAGGAATTATAATGTCCCAGGACCATTTCCAACAGGCATGCACCCCACTCCGAGCGCAAGCCCTGCGTGCCAGTTGGCCTCAGTGCTCAGGAACATCCCAGGGCATGTTTAATTTATCAGTGTAAATGCAGTTTTGTGGATCCCTGGCACAAAGAGTAGCTCTTCTGTAAGCCATTAGAAGCTCTGTAGTTGGTTGTTGAAGATCCAAAAATGAAAGCTCTTTCTATGTCTATACATGTCCCTTCAAAGCATGCCAAAGCTTTCAAGATCTCTATTCTTCTGTTATTTTAGGCCACAGAGAACTGTGTGTGCATTCTTCACAATCTTTCCTACCAGCTAGAGATAGAGCTCCCCGAGAGCTATGCCCAAAGCATATATATGCAAAGAAGAAATATTTCTAGCAATGATAAAACACCGGGCTGTTTTGGAACACGGAGCAGAAAAGTAAAAGAGGTAAAGCACATGTTCAGTTACATCTCGTTTTGTTAATCTGTGGTAGCAGCTTCTGGAGAATAAGGCTGTAATCTGCTTGACAACCGGTTATTGATATATCTGGTAGTGCGACACTTACTTGCCCCCAAAATGCAAATTTAGTGATAGACTTTCCTAACACCCGTTATCTTGTTCAGCTGCTGGTTGTGAAATGACATACCAATTCACTGTTTCATTAGTTGAGGAATACTGCCACTCGGTTTCGTACCCTCTGATGGATCTAAGTGGTATGTGTACCATGTACGGCAATTGTGCAAGTGCCCTACCAATGAGTGTGCGTTGCGATGGTTTCATCAGTGACACCAGCACAAGGTGACCTGCCACTTCCATAACTTGCTGGCTCTTGGGCTGTCTCAGGACCTCTTCTTTTGATGCCACGTGGTACAGATCACAAATATAGTAGCAACTGTTGTTGGAGGGAAAACAGGTATTAGGGGAGGGCAAAAGTGAAAGAAATGGATTGATGACCCTTCGTCATCTATTGGTTTTGCTGGAGCGTATTCTGCCTTCTCCTGTTCCAGTATGACACTAGCTGGCCATTTCTATTTCTCCCTGGCCTAGGCCCCTAGTGTCAGTTGCTGAGAGATGAGAAGCAGCTTCCCCAATACCTATCTCCTCTTTTTGGATGGAGTGGCCAGTATAATTAAGTATTGAAGTTTTACAAAGTTGTTGTTTGAGTTCACAGCTTGACAATCTGCAAATAATCTGGTCATAGAGAGTTAGAAAATGGCTATTTTAGCTGGTGATGCACTAAGTCATATAATGTCACTGTTTCTAAAGTCTTGATCTGTTTACATGTTTAGAAGCAGCAGGACACCCCGCTACCTGAGGAAAAGAGCAATCCCAGAGGTGTTGAATCGCTCTGGCATTCCACACTGATTAGGATATATCTCTCCTTAATAGCAAAGAGTACCAGAAACTATACCCAGGAAGCATCCCTGGGAGCTCTTCAGAACCTCACAGCTGGCACTGGACCAGTAAGTCAGTTTTTATTTCTTGTCATTTAGTTCTTAATGTGAATGCATAGAGCTTAGAGCTGCAGTGCAACGTGCCCACCACACTGAGCTCAACTAACTGTTGACGAGTCACTGGCTCACAGATGTGAGCAACAAAATCAAAGAACATTGAAGGGAAAGTCATAACCAGCAGTGCAACTATTTCTTCCTTGGCAAATGTGGAGACTGTTTCTTCTCACTCTGTGTAGAAGTCCACGTGTCGAATTTGGTAATTCATTGCACAATGAGGGATGAGTAGATGTTAAAAGTGCCCAGAAAGTTGTTTTGTGGAAAACAATCAGTCCCATGGGGAGAGCAAGGCTCTGACACAACCGCAGATCACTTTTCTGGTGAAGAAACTAATGACCTCTGCCTGAGGAACGAGCTAAAGAGCACGTGGGAGAAAGGGGCTCGAAACTTCTTTTATATTGCCTTCCTTTTCCGTTGCAGCTCATATGTAGCTCTGCATTTAAACTATTATTTTAAGTGTGCTTAAATTGATGTAGAGAACCTGCTGTGGTTTTTTTATGAGGCTATACATTCATGGTAATAACACACTATTGCCGCATGCCTTATAACAGATGCCATTTGCGGTGGCCCGGACTGTTGTTCAGAAGGCAAATGGCCTTCCAAGTATTCGAGCTATGCTGCATGTAAGCCACCCAACAGTAAAGAAGACAGCAGTCTCACTGCTCAGGAACTTGTCTCGCAACACCTCTCTGCAAAGTGATATAGGTGAGAAAAGACTGACAGTGTCTCTTGGGCTTTCTTTCTCTGCTCTCTTTACCTTAAAGTTTCCTTCTTTAAAAAAAAAAGTGTGCAAAAAAACCTGATTTGTGAGTTTAGTAGATTTCTAGGTCAGATACTTGCAGTCATTATATAGGTTTGAAAATAAAGAGTTTTGCCAAGAAAGACCCTAACCTCAAGTTTTCTCTAAATCGCATATTCCTTATCAGATACTTCCATTGATGTTACTTTGAAAAAATACATAATGGAAGTAACATCTACACAGATTTGAAGAGGGAGTTTTTCTTCTTAAGATAAAGGTAGGCGAGTGATGAGTTCTGTGCTACCACAGCTACATAATCCTTTGTGAGAAATCCTAGAACATGTCTTCTTTTAGACAGAAAGTTTTGGAAGCTTGCAGCCCACAGTTTCCCTGCATAATTTTTTTTGCGAATGGAAGCTAGAAGATGCTACAAAGAAAATAGTTGTCTTTTTAGAGGACCCTATTTCTAAAATGTTGTAATTATTTTCACATCAGAAGACATTTCTTTTCTGAGTATTCTCATTTCAATTTAATGTATATTTGATTTTTTTTCCTACTGATAGGATAAGATGAATTCACATCATTTGTTGTACTTTTCTGTTTCCACCAAAGGGCGAAGGGGAAGTTACAGGCATACAGCTGGTCCATGGGGCAGATTAACTACCAGAATTCTGCAGAACAGTCCCCTGGGCGTTGTTTAATCCTTAGAGAACATTCCCTTTTAATGAAAATATTATAACGTGTTGTTGGACTGATTTCAAAGGGATAATCCATATGGTGTTAAAAATTACAAGTGTGAATCCCCCAGAAAGAGTAGGAATTAAACTGAAGAGAAGTTGGGATTTCATCAGGAAAAACAATTTATAAAAGAATGTGGGAAAGACAGAATAGCATGAAGCTTTTGAGAAAAGTGCTTCGTCTTGCACCCTCAGTCCTTTTCTTGCTTTACCCATGGCAGATAGAACTGGGGAAATTTCAGGTGAACCTTTTCTCCATGAAAAGGTGTCATTTTTGATTGACTGAAAACATATGTGAGTTCAGGTCGAATTCTCCAAATAATTTTGGGCAATGGAAAACATTTGGAACAGCATTCCGTTTCCTAGATGAAAGTGTCTCTATTTCTCAAGCAAAAGGAACCCTTGATATCAAATTGAGATATATTTAATATAGAACATATCTAAAAGTAAAATTATTGAAAAACAGCAGAAAATTTCCTGGTTTACTTGAAAAAATTACATTTGTTCTGAACGGACATTTTCAATATACTCCAAATGTTCTTTCTGAAAATAACCTTCCTTGATTTAGTGATGGAAGAAAAAATGGACTATCATGTCTGACATAATTGCTTTGACTGATACTCAGCATAGCACGTGGTTCATTCAGTTTTAAAGGTCCTTTTCTAAATTGTATGTATGTGGCTTAACCTCAATCTACGTGAACCTTGTCGCGCACCCATCTGGAGGAGTGAACAGAACTCATGGAGAGCAAAGTGCTCTGTCCAAGGGAATCACTAGGTTGGGAGGGGAGAATGGCCCAAAATGCCCCAGATTTTTGTCCAGTGCTACTTGTTGCAGTGGGAGCAGCTGGATATGAGCTCTTGCTGACTGCTGTAATTTTCTCTGGTGGCTGTGGTCCACACGGCACAGATCTCACAGCTTGCAGTAGGACTCAGTTGCTGTCCAGAGCTGCTGTTCGTTTGGCTGGTAGGGTCGCACCCAGCATGGTCAAAGTGATGAGGTGTTTCTTGAGTAGAGATGGACTTCAGAACATGAAGAACATTCTTCTTAAATAAACAGCTTGCACACTGGCTCAGAAGGTTGAGTGTGTGCATCCCCTTATCGCTGACCACTGACAAGTGCAGCACTAACAATTGCGCTGTAGTCACCCATTCTCAGTTTGCCGTGTATCACTACACCCATGGTTACCTGTAGGACACACACGGCTCCTTGGGAAGCGGCAGCCTGCTGCTAGCACGTGCCTGGTCACCTCACTACAGTACGCGGGGTATTAATGTATTGTGTGTGAAGTAAAATACATACCATCCAATTTAGTTTGGACGCAGCTTAACTTGAATTGTGGGGATGTAACGCAGGGATGAAACCATGACTCTGTTGTGGGAGCACACAGCACCCTGAGAGTGATAATGGGAGAATAAGGTCTTGTAGGAGCCCTAGATAAATCTGCACCTGTTAGTAATGGACTTGCTTCTCTCTCTTCCAACTTGTAGCTAGAGAGGTTTTGCCCGATTTGGTTTCGATACTTTCCGAGTCTGTTCCAGGGTCTGATATTGTCTGTGAAACCACAGCGTCCATCTGCTACACCTTGTACAATTTGACACAAAGCAGCTCACACAATGCGCGGCTTCTCCTGAGCGCTGATGGCCTACCGAAGATTATTACCATCAGCATGAATGACAGGTAAGACGGTCGGAAGCCTTCCTCTCTCCCTTCTCCTTGCCCTGGGGAAAAAAACTGCAGCCTTTGCAACCTGGGGGGAAAACCCACTGCATCACAAGGTACAGGACAGCTTAAACAAGTGACTGCGATGTGAATAGAATTGCACATATTGGGAAATACAGAAAAATCTCTTCTAACAACTGTTCCATCCACAGCTAAACTTGCTATGTTCCAGCATTTTAAAAAACTCTTCAGAAGATAAAGACACAACATTATCTACATTCTGGTATATATAGTGGCTGACTATCAGATCTTATCTGTCCCCCAAAAATTTCTCTTTCCCGTTCCTTGTTACACGCTTCTGATAATCTTTAGCGGTAGAGCACAGGGGTATGTTTTATAGAACTGTACGTGTCACAGTTTAAAGCTGGGCTGGCTATTAAATGGACGACAGACGCTCTTTGTTAACCCCCTCTCTCCTCAAAAGGGGGGAAAGAGAAAAGAGAGAGAGACTTAAGGGTTAGAAAAGTTGAAACAGCTTTAATCTACCTACAATAATAATGTATTATAATAATAGGAAGAATAATAATGAAATATGTACAAGTATATACAAAACCAATATTGAGCTGTCCCCTCCCCGATGACGAATACGTCACCCGGACACTGCGGGGCACGCCCCAGGAAAGTCCCAGACTGTACTCAGCAGCAGGTGGGAACTGGATACAGGAATGCGGAGATCAGGATTGAAGGCAGAAGAATCAGAGTGGTCGTCGTCCTCCGATGCTCGAGCAAGGAGCTGAGCAGAGCAGTATCCTGTAACATCACTAAGACCCTCACTGACAGCCCCATGCTGGGCTGAAATTGGCTCCTGGGCCACAGGTGTAGGTGGAAGCACCAGCTGAAGCTGCTTAGGGTCCTTAAAGCCCATCAGTGCCCTCAAGCCCCTGGCCATAGAAGGAGAGGGAGTGACCCTTGTGATCCCTCAGCTTTATACTGAGCATAATGTGTATGGAATGGAATACTGCATTGGGTCAAACCAGGACAGTACTTTGAAATTGTTTATAAAGTGGTATATTAGAGAATAGATTTTGAAATTCCTTTAATAGTTCTTTAATATGTAATCACATACAATGAATATTTGCACAAAAGAGAACTCATGCTTTATGAATATGAACAATTATTCTGTTTGCCTTCCTCTCTTTTTACAAAATGAATGAGGAAATTAATCTCAGTAAAGGAGACCTCATGAGGCCCTCAATAGTTTAAATCCTAGTTAAATCTTAGTTAAACCGGAGATTTTACATGCTGGGAAGATCCTTTTGAATGCTTGTTATGCTGAGGTGTATTTTCCTCAGCTGAAGATGAATAGTATGATAGCAGCTTTAAGATGAAGGCTGTGAAGTACTTCATTTCTCCCTAATTTTGAAGAATGAGTGAAGTAGGGAGGAATGTTTCATTTGTTTCAGTAGTCAGGACAGCATGAAACACGCTACAGTACCAAAAGAGCAGTAAACAGCATTTAGGAGGAGAGACAGAACAAATGCTATGAGGTTATATTTGCTGAAGTCTGCACCTGCACTGTGATTACGAAGTGAGAATTTAAACGTGTTTTATCATTCTCTTTGCAAAATTGCAGTAACATGTTCAGCAAAGCTAGTAGGGCTGCTTCAGTCCTCCTCTACTCCTTGTGGTCACATACTGATCTCCACAGCGCTTACAAAAAGGTAAGATCTGCGTTAGAGCAAAGCAGTGTAATCTGTCCTTTCACACCTAAAACCCTCTGTTTGTCCTCTGGGGCCCTTGGCACTTCTGTGCTGTTAAAAAGCAACGTATGATAGGATTTCAAGAGGTCTCTGAATTTGCTGCTTCTATTACTTGTACATAATCCTGCACAAGAAATGCATGCCCTTAATTTTTGCTCATCTGTGTTCTTATCCTATTCCTCTGTGGGTTTATATCCACTGGAAAATTTTATGAAAAATGTTGCTGCTGCCTGCCAGAAGTCTCCGATGGTGAAAAGTGGTGTGCAGTGGGTGTCTGTCCACCACTGACTGAACCAACCTGACACAGAGGGCTTAAGGTGCCAGCAAAGGCAGGGCGAGGCAGCTTCCTGCTTTAAAAGCGGAGCAGTTTTGTTCTCCTTGTTTGTATGGTATGCGAGCCCAGGTGTTGGTTATATTCAGACAAAAAGGTAGGGCCTGGGAAACGTGTTGGCAAACGTTTACTGCCACAATCAAAAATCAAACAAAAAGTGATCAGCATGAATCAGCCAACAAACCAGTTTGTTTCTTTCCTTTTGAAGCTCTGTGACTGCTTTTTCAACACACAGCTGGGTTAACTTCAACCTACGTACCTTCAGCCTACTTTTCAAACTCTTTTCGTTCCTTGTTTTCTTGCTGTTCAGAATTTCTGTCTCCTAAAATTTCCTGTAACCTAAAACTGCTCAGTTTTTCAAGCCCTAGCCTTTAGCATTTTTTAGGCAGCTTGTTTCTTCTTGTAGATTTTTTGTTGAAAACTTATCAAAAGAAGCTACTTAGTGCAGTATCCTTTAACAGTCTTTCATCACACTCAGCAGTATACTGCACCACAAACCAGAAATCTGTGTTCAAGAGTAAGGGTGCTGTACCCATATAAACTGTAACCAGATTTTGTTGTCTCTGGTTTTTTGCAACTACATTCCTGACTTTACTGTACAGCAGTATCCCCAAAGGCATGAATTTTCTGAAGTCACTGGTATTATGGGTATGCCTGTAAGACACATTGTTTTGGATCTGAGTTTCAAAAAATGCTGATGACCTGCTGTTCCTGTGCAAATCTGGTACCATAGAGATATCACGTACAGCACCAAAAACTGCAGGCTACCTAGTGCCTAGAAATTTTTAAAAAGCCAGTCTAATAAGCAACAGAAATCACTTGTATCGAATGATGAAATCCTGAGTAATTTTGGCATTGCCCTGTGCTCTTTGCTCAGATAGGGTTAATCTCATCTGACATTAGTCACCTAAGAGTTAGGAGTCTGTAGAGCTGAGCTAGGAGAATAGGCTCCCCGTACAGTCAGTGGAGAGAGTTAAACAACTCCAATGATTCATCTCACCTGTCTTAGACTGAAGGAGTCACTCCTGGAAGATGCCTGTTCTGTCTCTGTTGGCTGTAGAGGATGCTGCCTAGACCCCTACCATGGCCCCATACCTAGCTTTTAGGCACCTGAACCCACCCTTCCCTTGCAGAGCCGGCACTGAAAATAATGAATTATTCTGTTTCTTTCATTCCAAAGGCTGACTTTAAGAAGGCAGATTTCATCAATACCCGGACCACTAAAGCCTATAACTCACTAAAAGATTGAACCAGATCGTAGCACTACTGAAGAGTAACGAGATCATACGTCAATTAACGTAACAATGTTCACACAATTGGTGTTGCCATCATGAACCAAGAAGCATCTCGGAAAAAAGAGGCTGATTTTATACAGGACTTGAGTGACCAGAAGATAGCTGTTTTGTGGTTTTAATCCTAATCACCTTGTTGCCACTGTATATATCAACTTAAGAAGCTTGTATCAATATAAGAATAACCAAAGATGGATTCTTCAGGATGTCTGAGGTGAAGTTTCATCCAGGTTTACTACTAGTCAGAGCTTCAGATGACTGCCTTTAGTCTAACAGGCATTTATACAGAGAGCTTTGAATTCTCATTGGCAGCAAATTCTTTTCGGACTGTTTTATACAGATAGTTTTCTACAATGGATGAGTATCAAGTGCACTGCTCAGGACACAGTAATTTTTCACTCTTTTGTTTCTTCCCACACGCTAAATAAGAATCTGCAGACTCTGTGAGTATACGCAAGAAGCTGCTTCACTACCTGCATTATAAAAGCACCAATGAAATTTAAATGATTATTTTTGTATTGCTTGTATTCATGTGCTCACTGGTTCTTAAGCCTCTTTCCTTTGACATTTCAGCAGTAGCAGCAATAAAACTGATTTCACGTAGGTCTTATCATCCCTTGCTCCTCTCATCCTCCCTCACGTGGCTGTTGGAATTTATAACTGTGTACAGAAGGCATTTTAGCTAGAATCCCTATGTTTCAGACGCTTTGGGCTGAACTTAGACCCCTCATTCTTTGCTAATTGGTGGAGGAGTTATTTGCTGGTGATTCGGTGATTGTTTTAAGAAAATTGCATTTTCAAAACGATTCTGTTGATCATCTATATGTAGTAAAGGAAATTGAGACTTGCCTTTATTTTTGAAGTAACAAGATTTACATGTGAAAGAGGTTAGACCGTGCTGCTTAAGGAATTGATCTGATCCTGCTTCATATTCTCTTACTTGAAGCCGTTCTCCTCCCTACAACAATAACATGCAACATGCTAACTGAAGGGCTGTGTTCGCACACGTGAGAATAGGTAACAGGAGGTGAAAAATTCCTGAACACCTAAAGGTTTTCCCCATTGTATGATCCTCAGAGAGGGAAAAGAAGCACTGAAAAACCCCACCTGATGCCTTTAGTAAGTGAGATTTATCTCAACAAACCAGTAATTAAATTGTCCATTAAACCAATAGGACATTCATACATAAATATATAAAGCTCTTTGGAGTGGATTATCAGCTGACATGATGTGATACCACTCTGCTGAAATCAGGGGAGCTAAGCTGCGTTTATGGCAACCAACATTTTGGCATATGTGTTTTCAAGCCTTCCGGCGTGAATGAAGCCCATCTGGTACCCCCTCGCTGAACTGCTGGCACAGGAGCTGTTCCAGCTGTTCTTATCCAGAAAGAGATGCATAATCCTTCAAGTAGGGACCTCACGGAGGAGATCATCAGACCTCTTCATTTCAGCACTCCTGGCCAAAGGTCTAGCTCCTACCAGAAATTTACAACCAGTGGAATGTGACATTGCGCTGTGTCCAAACATATTTCTGGATCTCAGGGAGCTAAATTCTGCTGGTGGATGCACATAGTTCTCATAGGGTTTCCAGGAAGTCCCACACATGCATGCAGAACAGAACGCATCCTGGAGAGTTAAGCAAACAACCCCGCTTTCCCATCACAGATCATTTTCGTAGGTCTGCTAGTCCTCCGCATTTGCTTTGAATAACTCAAATCAAATGCATTCCAGTAAGAGGTTTAAAAAATACTATTGTTTTCTTAAGAGGTCGTTTTCAGAATACTCCAGGTCCAAAAACAACAGAAGGGAAGGGAACTTACAGCACTGCACGTTGAGGAAACTGTTTTTACAATTTTTTTAAAATATGATAGACAATTAAAACCTAACTTTTTCTTCTAACTTGTTAACCCAAGTAACACTGCGTATGACGCGAATAAACAGCAGGAAACTGCACAAGTCTACTTTTACTGCCCAAAACTTAGTGGTAGGCAAAATTAATATACAATATACAGAGTAGCACAGGAATGAACAACTGCAGTCTAAAGATCAGGAAGGGAGCTTTTAGAAATACTCAAGCACTGGTTTAGTTTTGTGAAACTCATATGCTATTTAAAAAAAAAAAAAGAAAAAAGACCAATGCTGGGCATTTTTAGATGTCCTACTTAGTATCTCTAACTCCCAGCAAGATGTCCTTAAGAATGGGATGCAAACTTTTCAGGTTGTTTCTATTGATAGTATCCCTTTAAAATCAAAGTAGTGTTCAAAAGTCACGAAGAAAAATATCGGACCTGGCAAGAGTCTCTCCAAGAGAGCTATAAACAGGGATGAGAAACAATGACACACCTTATTACAACTGATCTCCTACTTGTATGCAATCAAAAACATTTCAGCAGGGCTCCAAAGAAAGCAAACAATGTTAGTCAGAGAAATAATAAAGTATTCTCTCTAACGCAAAACATCTGTCTTTGGTCTTTGTTGTTATTAGTGAACCTACTTGCCGGGATGCAGCAAACTTGTTTTCAAGCCTTAGCCTTTCCTTTAAAAGGGCGAATTCATTTTTAAATTAAATAATGTACAGAGACTTGGACCTTTCTACAACAGAAGAGTGTTAGTGAAGGCAAGCTGTGTAATGCTCCTGTGGGTATCAGAGTACTCCTGCAATAGTTTATTTTTATTTACAAAATCTGTTACAGCTCTCTTTGTCCAGTATTACTGACCTATGAAAACACGTGGCATACTCTGTCTTCACACTCTTTAATTGGTTTTTGCCAGTAAATTTTGCCATGCGCCATATTACCACTGGAGATCTCAAATATAATTAGAATCATCTTCACTGTAGTCTTGGACTTGGGAAATATAACCTCCACACTTGCTCTTTTACAGACGGGACATTTGAGACCTTGAATTTAAATGTAGTGGGTAGTGTCCAAAAAGTCTTTGGCTGAACCAGGAACTGACCCTAGGTCCTTCTATCTTGAGATAGAGTCTTAACCACAACCGAGTATGACCACCTTTCCCTGAATTGTTTTAGTAGAAACTCTTAATTAGCATGGATAATATCGTGGTAGGTATCACATAATATAGACATTAATTCATTGCCAGAGAATTAGTAATCCCTTTCCTCATTTCATCCTCCTACCTTTTTTCTACTGTCATTGCTCCTAATTATTAGTCCTTTTTCCTCTCTCTCCCTTGATAAATAGAATTAAACTGTATAAAATATTGCATTATATTGTGCATGGACACGGGCTTTAGGTTATTTGGCTTTTTTGTGTTTTTTTTTTTCCTTTTGAATAAGAACATGCTTTATATTAAGAAAGGTTCAACCCTCCCTTCTGGGCTTGTTCAAAACTGCAGGTGAGATGAACTGGCACCATCATGAGCCATCATACAAGAACCCCAGCCCTTTAACGAGCTACTGCTTAGCCTGGCAGTATGTGCTCAAAACACAACTCGTTAAAGCTGAAAGGTTGTATCTCAGGCTGCCAGTTTGTTTCAGCATTAGGTTTTTCCTGTCTCAGCATTATGTTTTTCTAGGGTTCAGGACCGAAAAATCCAACAGTATCACTTCACAGCCTTCTTGGGAGACAGGGGTTCATAAGCTGGCCTAATGAGCACAGTCACAGTGTGAATCACACACGAACTATGCAAAGTGATGAGACTGATGTTTCCTAAATTATTTCAACTCCAGCAGCTGCTCTTCCATTCTTTTACTTTAATCGCTACTGATTAAAACCTCAGTTTGCATTCCTGACTCGTACTGTAGGCCCAGCCCATGGGGAAGATAACGTGACCTTAAGGCATTGTCTGATAGGAGACAAAGATCTGGAAATAGCGGCAGAAATCAGACTGGAGGAAATGCACGTTTCAGCTCAATATCACAGTGCGTCAAGGACAAGGCTTGAAGAACCGAATGTTAATACAACCATGGAAGTATACACCTAGCATATTGGTTTAGATGTTGCACAGCATCTGCCCGCTGAAAACCCAGCAGGGGGATTTCCTCAGATATAAGATACAAAGGGGTTTACAGCAGATAGTATACACAGAGCAGGGTTTTGCCGTTCTCTACAATCATGCTTTGGTTATTTTAATAGGTTTGCATATGATGAGAAAATAAACCCCTTTTATTTTCTTTCACATGTTCAGAGCCAAAAACATTTTGTTACACACGGTAGAGGTATTGTCAGGTCAGAATCAGAAATTAGCGTTTGCTTGCATCCTTTCATCTGCTGTATCTTCCAGCGCCGTGTACAGTGTGAGTGTAATAACTCAAGTTCAGGAGCTTAACATTGGTTACAAATTTTTCCATTATTCAGCCTAAGCTCCCGTTCCCTTATTTGTATCCTGTTATTCTTAGTGATCTCTCAGACCAATCTAAATATTCACACACATGAAAAAGAGGAAGCAGGCATTTGCTTTGCATGTCCTTAGCAGCTGCAGTTTAGAGCAAATACCTCATATCCACCAAGGTATGAGGGCCTTCTGCACATGCACAAGCCCTTGGTCCAAGGGCAGACATCACCGTGACCGTGAAAAGAACGGTGAAACCAGCTGCAAATACAGTGCTCGTCGTTAGGCTCTATTTTCCATGAAAACCACATATTTCCTCTGAAATTGCACGAGGCCCTCTCTTACCTATGCCTGCGTTTTGCAGTCTCTAAGCTGTAATCAGCTGTAGGACGATAAGCCAAGCTGCTGTCACTGTTAACTGAAAAATAAAATTACTAAAAAGATAACTGGTTCTGTCCTAGCTCAAACGAGGACGTCTGCTATCACTCACACCTTGAAGGGTGCTGGCCTCAGAAGTCCCCAGCTTGCTCTTGCTTTCTGGGGCTCAGAAGAACACCACTACTGCCTCAAATGTGTTTAGACATCTGGGAGGCCCTGTAACTTAAATGAGTTTTCAGGTGTCCCTCAGTTCTAGAGAGATTTAAGGGCATTGTTTGACCCTCAAAAATATGTCTTACTGTGTGTTCACCAGGAATTGAAACAGCCAAGCCTGAGCCACTGGGTGAACACATGGAAATGATGAAGAGTGAAAGGGGCTTCTTTAGCCGCTGCCTAAGAAGGCAATATCTTTTAGAAAGCTCAAAAACTTTCTGAAACCCATGAAGTTCATAAGATCATGGGCCCCAGCCAGAATAGCTGTGTTTGATTTGGAATAACAACAAAATAAATCAATAATGTTGTAGTATCAGTGTTGAACTCTGCCTGGAAAGCATACTGTGGCTCAGGATACATGAGAACACTTGAGTTTAACTCACGATACTGGACATTGGGCATAGCCCAATTGAACACTGTGCACGAATTTAAACCCCACACAACTTTTTAAGGCTGGAGAACCTTGGATGTGGAATGCGGGCTGAATGATCTTTAACTGAGATTAAAACAGACTTTGTAGAAAAAAAAGCAATTAACTGTAAGTGAGCAAGTAGCATAAAGAAGAAATAGCTTTTTTCATCATAAAAGTTCCCCTTTGTAATAAAAATCTTGCTTGGCGGCATAGTTGGGGGTGGTCTGTACCGTGCGTTTGTGGTGTGGTTACCTTTGCATTTTCATTGCAGTTACGACACGGTAACACACAGGATGCTGCACAGAGAACAATGGAGGCTTTCAAGGACAACTTTTATCCTTGAGGAGTGACAGGGTGGCCATGCAAGCTATCAGCTCTCCCTGTTTGCTAGCCAGTTGGATTAGGTGTGTTACCCGGCTCCTGCTTTGTGCCTAAAATGAAAGCTGGAATTACAGGAGTTTTAGTCTATCTTTTTGAAAATGAAAATAAGGATCATTAAGAAGGTTCTTTTTTCACGATTCTAGGAAAAAAGCTGCTCTAAACATATGATGTATATATAGCCTTGAAATAATATTTTATTAATAGGATCATATTGTTGTTTTAACAGTATATAAACAAAGGTTAGAGTTTTTAAAATAAAGGGAGGCTCTGATGTGAAACCCAGGCCTGATTACATACCTGCTCATGGAAAGGAGAATCTACAAAGTATATTTGCAAACAGCATTGTTGCAGTGGTTCTTTTGGCTGTCTTTTTTTTTAATGATGTTACTACTGAACCTGAATACACTTAAAACTTGGAAGTCAATAACTGATGCTTTGGATAGCGGTAATGCTCCTGCAGATGTCACTGCAAAAGTTTTGGCACAGATTAAATGACACAAAGAGATTGAGAAAAATTGTCTTCTGGTATGAAAGATTGGAGCAGAGGAGTTTGAAAGAGGTGTGAGTGCCAGAACAGTTCATTGAGGAAGGGGCAGGAAAGCCAGAGCGTGGGGAGGAGGAAAGGGAGCTGGCTTCTCTCTGGTGAGAGGGAAGGGATGCCAAACCTCTGGTAAGAACCATTACCAGACAGGGTCATGCAGCAAATGCTACCCTGGCAAAAAAAAGGATGAGGTGGGTAAACTGTGAACATGAGAAAGGCCAAGCAAGCAGTGTGGAAAAGAAAGGAGATGTTTCAGAAGCTCTGAAATTCACTTGGCAGAAAGCAAGACCATCTGGGTGCTGGGTCAGAGGCACCTCCAATGCCTCCAGCAAGTAGGACCCACCTAAGACCTTCACCACAAACCCTGACAGGGTTGCACACAACTCCCTTCATATATAGTAAGTGGAGCGAACGAAAAGTTGGAGTGGGTATTGCCAAGGTTTAAGGGCTGGGCGTTGCTAAGGGATTTTGTTTTGCAGGTTTCTGAGGTCCTGCACACTGAGCTGGGGGAAGCCAGCACTGGTCTGGCACTTGCCTCTTGCAGAGCCACATCTGCGGGCCAGCAGCCTGACCAGTGCTGTGTCTTCTGAACCCACCGCGCAGGTTACCCGCCCACCAAGGACTTTTTTCCTACTTAGATCAGTTACTTTCTACTGTTATGAAGAAAGGCACACAGATTCACCATTATCTGGGCTTAGGGTTGTGATCAAGTTTTTGTGGGAGTAATTATGAATAGCAAATAGGGCATAATGAATTTTGTAGTCTATAATATGATAACCTGTAAAAGAAAAGGTATCTAGCACACCTGAAAGACATGGACTTGCTTTTTACAGGGAATCTCATGTTCTTCACATCTACTGCAGAGGCTACAGATGTAGATTTGTTAAATTGGAATTAAAAAAAACAAACAAACAAAAAATAAAACAGAAAAAGCATAAGAACCTGAGGTGGCCTGATCTAAGAAGGTGTTCATATGTAGATTTAAAAGTTGGGCCTCACCATTGCCATGTTGTGTATTTCTCAATGGAAAAGTGCTCTCAAATACTACTGTTCTTACTCAGAGAGAGGGGAAAAAAAAAAGCCTAACACCCCCAGCCTGATCCTGGAGCAGCTTTGGAGGAACATTTACTGGTGCACATGCAAGTTTCTCCCTGTGACTTCAACGACAAAATGGCAGGCATACGGTGGCTGCTCTGTCACCATGTATGCCCGCTTTCCCGACAGGGCCAGAGAGCTGCCTGGCTCACAGCAACCACCCCCCTAGCCCATCCATGAGCCCTGCGAGGCTCTGCCCACCTGTGTACGGTTGTGAATAGGTGCCTTTTTTTTTTTTTTCCCCCACTGCCACAGCAAAAGCGATGCTCTCGGCTAGGCAGATGCTGCACGTCGGGCTGGCTCCCCTCCAGCACCCGCTGTACCAGTGCAGGGCAGGACGCCACGCTGCGGGGATGCCCATGGGGAGGCTTTAAGGAGCAGACATGTGGCCTGTGGGATGGATGCTTTGGCAAGAATCGTATGAGCAAATTTGGGATGGGCACAAGATGGCAGCCTGGGAGGGCCCTGAGCAGCAGACAGGTGAATGGCTGCCGCCTTCTGCCCGCTCCTTGGGCAAAATGCACTCAGCAGCATTGATCGAATAGTCGTGGTAACTGCAGCTGGCAAAAGCCTTGGAAAGTGCAGGTCTGCTCCCAGGCTCTCTGTTAAAGTCAGCAAACAGCAGTTACTTGATTCCCAGCCAGGAAAGCAAACAAAGGTAAATAAGGTGTAGCCCTGGACAATGGTCCCTGATCTCTCACGTGTTCATACCAACCACCTATGGCAGATGTGTGTTTTTATCTGTCACTGTTTCCAGTCGTGCAGTCTGGTTCTAGGGCTTTGGCTAGAATTTTTTTCTCTGTAGACCACAGCTAAAAAAAGAATTAAAAATCAGTGTTAACATCTCAAGCCAGAGAAATCTTTTAACAAAATTATTGTTAACCATTAAATTATTGTTACGTGCTCATGACCCTGTGCTTTGGGAGAGACAACACGCTTCTGACTGCCAGCAATGTCACTGGCAAGGTTTCTTTCCTTCACCCTGGGCGGTCCTCAAGATGTTTTGCTCTGGCTGCAAGCAAAGCCCCAGCATGACCTGCTGTCTTCACAAAAAGGACAGCAAACAACTTCTAGTGTACGCTGACTTGTGCCGCTGTCCATTCAGCAGAGGCATCTTTATTGGAGGGGAACAGTTTAATTTTTGCATTCGTGCCATTCAACAATAGCTTTTTCAAGGTATGGAGACAAAAGTGAGGATGAAAAGGAGGGTTTCTGTGAAGATCTTCCCAACATTTTTTCTCTTTCTGGGCCATAACAGTAACTGTCCTCATAAACTAAGCAAAATATTATTCTTCCCCCACCCTCCTCCAACGTAAATCAGTCAATATTATTTTGGGAACGTCTTTGTACAACACACTTGCTGAAAACTACAAACATGCTATAAAGTACAAATTATTTTCGCTTGGGCTTAGCTGTCAGTCTCTACAGGGGATGATCTCACTGACAAAGTTGGGATCAGAAATAACGCAGCAGCTCCATCTCTGCTCCCACATCAAAGTCAGTTCCACCTCCAGCAAATTTAGCAGTGAAGTCACGGTAACGTGCCGCTTACCTCCATATAACCCAAAATACATTCCCAGACAGAGAAAAGTCAGGAGACGGTGGAGGGAAGGGAGATTCCCAAAAAAAAGGATGTTGCAAGTGTGGCTTGAGGATTTTTGTGCCAAAACAAAGTGAGATATGTCTGTTTGGGTACTTCTTCATTACAACAAAAGTTGTGTTAATACAGTGGTTGCTCATGGGTCTACAAGCTCTCCCCAGGTGGGGGTGGTTAAGGTTGTAACAGTGCAGGAAAGCCCCCTGTGCACACACACAGGCACACACACTGGTGTTTTGCAGTACCTCTATATATGAAGAACTGAATCCTCCAGGGGAGTGAGAGGGAATTTAAGAACACGGGCCCAGTAGGGGATACCCCTAAAAGAAGGGGTAGGTCATTGTCAGTGGTAAGAGGTTTCAGCAGCTCTCAGGATTGCTTTCCAACCTGCCATTTCACTGGAAAGGCATGTATCAGGAGATACAGCCTAGCTCACTGAAACTTTGTTGACATGCAAGATAATTTCTGAAGGGACAAGAGAGCCATGGCAAACATCTTATGCCTATTTATTACTCCTTGAAGGGCTTTGATGGGAAGCATCTTCCCTAGTATTGTTTTGGTTTTGAAGTCCCGTATTTCCCCAACTGTACTTCTCAGAAGTGTACCAGAAAGTCTGAGGTGGTAGTTTGTGGGGATACCCCAGCACTTCTGTGTAAAGTGGTATTTAAAAGCCCTGCATGCTCATATTCCCTCTTGATGCCAGCTCATTTAACTGTCACTGGCTTTCACCCAGAGCTGAATTATGCAGACCATCCTCACACTGTGTCGCTTGCTGTTTTCTTCTTCCCGCTATGATTTCTTCAAACCTGTGAACCCTTCCCTGTGTAGCTCTGACCCTTGTAATTTGCAGGTAAGGAGATACAACAGCTTTCTGAAACCTGTGCTGTGCAATATCTAGTTCTTTGCACCTGACTGATAACTGCATCCACCACAGAGACTTCATAGGATAAAGTCTGTTTGTAGTCTTTTTTTAAAGGCTCCTTACATGAGACACCAGTCCCCATAAACAGCTTTCTACTCTAAGGGCTTTTGGGGGCGCGGGAGGGGTAGTTCCGTGAAAGCTGAGCTTGTAGTTTGATATAAACAACGATGTGGTAAAACCTCAGGCTGTAAAAAAAAAAAAACTAAATCACTACGCCTTGGATTTTCAAATTCTTTTAAAAGCTTTCTGTAACCGAAGCTATAATTTTTTTTTTCCCAGCAGTAAAGCAGCACATGATTTAGACTGTTTAAAACTCCTTCATGATCATTGGCCTGTAGTTTTCAAGCGCTTGGCCTTAAACACAGCCAGTTTTAGGGGCTTTGCCATCCTGTTCTTTCATTGGTGAAGCAGAGCAGAGCAGAGCAACATTTGCTCCAACTAATATTAGCATTAACTCAGTTTGGCCGATGACACTAGAACAAGACGTTTTGACCTTCTAGTAGCATGAAGAAAATCCCTTTCTTATTCCCTAGCACAAAGTTTAGCCTCACCGCAAAGCAGATGATAGCTTTTCACGGTTTTTGAATGCTTCTGTATTTCTGTGGTGTTGTTCTAATCAAGCCAACAGTTCTGCCTCCATGAAATTTCACACGACCCTTACCTGAAAGGAAAAATATATGTTGAGAAGGCTTTCCTGAAGTGGGTCTTAAAATCATCACTACAAAAGAGCTTCCCCATATCTGTTTTCAGAATCTACTGTACTTTTGCTTGAGCTTTGATTTTTCACAACGCCGACAGCTTCCTTGACCATACTTTTATCCTTTTGTCCTCTCCTTTCAGAATAACTCTCACATTCCAGCTGTAATAGTCACCATCAGTCACACTGGGCCAGCTTTGGAAATTCCTTTACTCCACTCACTAATCAGGAGCTTATATGTGAACCCCACATCAAGAAGCAGTCCGGTCTCTTAAAGGACTTTAATTCTTGCCTAGCTGATGAATGAGCAATGCAGTCAATTGCGAAAAATGTCCCAGATAAGGAGGAAACCTAACTTCGTTCACTAGCTGTTTTCACCAGCCATAATCAATAGAGGGCTTCCAGACAGATTCAAATCTTGGGCCCTCAGTTCAAGTATTTGCATAATGGGGCACTTGTTTTTCTCATTGCAGTTACCATGTTAATATTAATCACTTTGTTCAGTAGTTAAAAATATTAGGGGTTATGGTTAGAGTGCGAGGACTTGGATGTATAGATTCATTTTGGTTTACAGGTCTTCATTATTTTCATTGGGTTTTTTTCTTAAAGATAGAGATTAAAATCAGGGAGGAAAGGGGAGGAGGATAATAATGCACTGTAGAAATCTTCTTTGTTTGAAATTTCGGAGCTTCCTTTGTAATTAGTACGATAACTTAGAGATCAGTTTTATTCTGCGTCTTTTTTTTTCAATGGCTGTGAGTTAGAGATGCTAGCTCACCTCGAACCTAGGTATAAACAAGCGATGGGTTAAAGAAGTGCCCATGGAGATTGAGCCTGTATTTTTAAACATATTTAGAAACATACTTTCTACTTAGGTAAGGGGAATGGGAAAAGACTGTGGGTAGCAGTTATTATATGCGTAAAGTTTGTACTGCATCTGTCACTTGGTAAATGCTGAGCAAAGTGAAAGGAAGAAACAGATACCACAGTTCGAGAAGGAACAGCCCAGTTTTAAGAAAACTTATGAAAGAACTTCATACTGAAGTAATTTACTTGTTATGTCTCCAAGGCAGAATACCACAGTAATCTGCTATTCTAACAGCAGTAATGAAGTTGGACGTAGTTTGTACACAAGATAAATCCCACGTTTCTTTCTTAGTTGATGTAAAAATTAAGGAATATCCGCTAAAAGCCTCATGTCTAAGAAATTCTGCTGTATTGACCAACCTTAGATACAGTTCTGTGAAAATATATGAACTAGTTAGCAGTAATTACTAATAGAGGAGTTTGTTTTCTCCTTACAAAACTCAGATGCCTGCTAGCCTGAAGAGCCCAAGAACAGTCCAGATTCAAGGCAATAGAGTAAGTTGAGGCAAGTGTTTTAGGAATCACCAAAGACCTCGTCACATAGGAAAACTTTACCCTGGAATCTTTCTTTCAAGGTGTGTGAGGCCTTAAGAAGCCTAGCTGCCATCAAGAGTTGCATATAAAAATTTGGATTAATTTTATTCCTAAAGCATGTAGGCACTTCAAGAAAAAGTCATATAATGCCATTGGGGACAGGACTACCCTTTAGTTCTGCATATATAAGCCTCTGCATACACAAAAGTACAGAGGAAATAACAACCTGAACACTGTGCTCAAATCTCATACTTCATATAAATGTTATGGCTCAGAATATACTGCAGGAAAAGAGCAACAAGTCTTACCTGTTCTTGAAGAGTTTACTGGATTCCTGCACCCAAAGGTAATCGACTTATTGTTGCTCACCTGTCAGATCAACGAAAGGCTCTTGGCATCAGTAAAATCTGTTATGAACTTGATGCCCTTCAAAACAATCTGTCTTCCCTGGCATCATCTAGAAGAGCAGTGTGTGAATTAACCTCACCGTTACCATCTCAAAAACCATAGGGTCATATCTCCATTCTACCCTAAAATATCCACCTCAGGTTACTCTCCAGTGATGACAATCCATGACACTTCCTCATCAAAGTACTGATGTGGTAGTTTGTTGTTTAATACCTTAAAAAGCTTATTAAAAGGACTATAGTTGTAGCAAGAGAAAGTTTCTCAGTGTCTGCTAGGAGTGCACAGACTGGAAATGAATGTACAGGGCTATATGCCACACTAAAAAAAAAAAAAAAAAAAAAA
>VZSC01008936.1:183670-234377 GCA_013398225.1 Steatornis caripensis
AAAAAAAAAAAAAAAAAAAAAAAAGGTCAAAGATACTACCAAAACTGTTCTTTAAGGCAATGGGGATATCCATAGCAACTCAGTGTTTCATAACAGTGTAACAGTTTAGAAACAGAACAATCACCATTCCTGGCAATACTCACTTATCCCTGTGGAGCTGGAGGCAGTAATAACAATATCAATCAAATCTTTTCATTAAAAAGTGCACAGTTATATGACCATATACTAACTTCAAAATCTGCTCTGTTTTTTTTTTTTTAAATTTTAATAGTCCCCTCTGGTTTCAGGAGATAGATCTCTTTGGAAAGGAGCTGCTCATTACTGGTGTCCCGTAGCAGCAATTGACACCGTGAAACCCTCATGAGCATGAAGAACACGGGGATGTGAGGCCATACATCGCCTTCCCACCCTTGCTGAAAGAAAAAAGAGAGCGAAGGTCTGCATGACTTACGGTTATAGAATGGACGTGCAGTAGCTAAGACAGAAATGTATTTGTTTGGTATTTTTTCGTAATATATAGTTTGTTCTTACTATTAAGAAAAATAAATCATAGGTTTTCCAAATGTGTAGGTAAACCACCCATGCTAAAGCTCAACATTCCTGGGCTCAGACGATTAAACCAGTTTGATGCAGACAGTCCTGCAGCCCAGGCTCAACCTCAGACTAAGATTAGGAAAATTACATCTCAGCCATGTGACCAAAGGCCTGCAGAAATTTTTCAAGACTTCAGAAAGGCCACAGGGATATCGATAAAGCTGTCATTTGATGCCACTTTTTTACATTTCAAAGGGACTTTGATTTCTGGGATTTCTATCTCCCTGATCTGGATTTGGCCGCTGAATACTTGAAGACACTTGAAGAGAGTGAAGCTTAGGAGTGCTGTGTTGCCTTTCAAAGGCAACAATAGGCAGATGCACAATGCACTAGTCCAGCTTATTTTTTGGAAACGTTGATTATCTAGAGAGAGACATGAATTGAAAGTACCCGATTCAGACAAATGCTTTCTTTTGCTCTTTCCTGATAAATTATTTTTGGTAGCTATTAAACACACTTGGTATCAAAGAGCAACAATGCTCTGAGCTGCACTACCTGCATTTGTGAGCATTCAGACTGCTGTAAGCACAGCAGGTTCAGGAGTTGGTTGGGTTTTACTCCACCTTCAAGGTCAAATAACTATCAACTACTTTTTTTTTTTTTGAGATTTATTGCTTCTGACAGACAAATGTAGATCAAACATATTCAGCAACTCCCACACATATTTATTGTAGGAGCTTCCTCGTGCAATATGCTAGCTCAAGGGCACCCTTTTGCCAAGAGAGCTTTCGTAACACCTAGGTTGGTTCTAGAAAGGTGTGAAGCGTATTATGGCACACTGAATCTCAGTCTCTCTCTCTGTATATATGTGTGTGTGTTTGCGTGTGTCTATACAAATTTATGTACATTGGTTGGCTATGTACAAGGCATGTCCTCAGGACTGGGGGGAAAGGTCAAGCACTGAAAGTTAGGAAGGACCAGCAGTAAAATTATATTTTCAAGCCTGTTCTCACGTGTTTCCAGCATATGCTCTGCATTGGAACAGAGAGGAAGAGTTTAATCTTGACATTACGTCGCAATCTTCGTGACAGTCTAATGTCTATGTCCACAAGAATTCACAGTACTTTATAAGCAACTCCGCTTGTGTTGGCAAAAGCAATTTTTGACCCTGTCTTACTGCTCATGAACATGTCATCTGCTTGAAATGCTTAGATGCCAGCTGCATATTGGCAGCAGATTGTAGTTCTAAAAAATTAGCGCGCTTTCTTTTTCTCAGCAATATTAAAAACCACACAGGGTAATTACAGAAGTTTCGCAACTCGGGCAGAATGCTGAACCTGCCTGAGCCATTCTCTCGCTTGAAAGTGACATACCAATTACAAGTTTCATTTCGCTAGAGGCTTTAATTTATTACATTTCAACATTATGCTGAAGTTGTAACTTCATTTCACACTGCACAGGCCCACCCCATGCCAAGAGAGGGCCAGATGCACAGATAAACGCTGAAGAGAACTGACTCTGGCAACCCATCCCCACAATCCTGGAAGGAGGCGTTTGGGTGCCAAGTTTAGATATAAGCTTCTGCTACATTTTGAATGTTGCCACTAAAACACGTCTGCAGTGCATTTATGACCACAAAGTGAAGTCCCATGCCAAAAGTTAACTGTAGAAAAGTGAGAGCGTGGCATATTTACAATATTACTTTTAAATGCCCTCTGCATGGACAAGAGCAGCAGAGACTCATCTACCGACCAGCTCCGCGAATTCACCTGGCACCTAAAAAAATACAGATACACGAAAACAACAAGACCCTATTTCTAACTCATATTGCAAAGGAGAACTAGAAGGGTAAACAGCTCAGGTAAACTAGAACAGCTGGTTTTTCCAGCCCGATTTGGGCAAGGAACCCTGTGTTAGAAACAAACCCTTTGTATTTCAGAATACCCTTCTCATAATGATAATAATAACCATACAGGAAAGCATAGCCTTCCAAAACGTATTTCTGCAAGAATCAGAAAAACCATACTAGCAAATGGATTGTTTTAAGTTGTGAAATGTTGAAGCAGTTACTGATAATCTAGGCTAGTTTTGAACATTTCCAGAGGGAAAAAAAAATATGTTGGCTGCACCAGAGATGTGTCAGAGGAACCCTCTGGCTGTCCAGAGAGCTAACAACAGTTTTGCCACAAGGCATGCGTGTGTGCCTGTGTGTGCACACACGTGTGTGTTTGATGGGGAGGTTGCCTAAAAGCAACACTGTCTTTATAGGCAGCCTCAGCGCAGAAATCTGCACCCAGGGCTCTCACTGCAATATCGGTGTGGCATTTCGCTACGCACAAGCGTGAGAACCCGCCAGTGCTGCCACCGTGCTGCTCTCCCCAGGGAACACACAGCCAGGCAGGTCTGCCTGCCGGGGAGGACAGGATCCAATTGGGTTTTTAAGAACGGTCTGGAGATCCTGGCTGCAAACTGCTCCCAATTCATGCTCAGAGCATTTAAGGCTTTGTACAAATGTTGCTCCTTTAATGACAATACTTAAAACATCTTCTAAGCATTCAAGAAAACTACATTTCTAGCTTGGTCAGAATGGAAGAAAATAGCTAAACTAAAATGACCAGATTTTCAGATAGCGCATAACATTTTGTACTTCAGTTCTACCGTTTTATAACTCTGCAGAAATTATTTTGCAGAAGCTGACCTCTGCTCGGATTTCTTCTTAGGATAATACATTTCCTTTCACAAGGAATGCTCGCCTTGGTGTTTATGCTAATAAAATCATTCCTCATGCTTTCATTTCACCTGTGCTGCATATCCTTTTCCAGTTCTAAACTAAACAGGCAAATGAAGAAAATTGTTCCAGCAAGGCCTATAGCATAGCCAGATATGTAGCCATCTAAGAAGTTTGAACTGTATTAATTTCAGCGGCAGAACTGCTTTCTTGTGAGTCTCAGTACAGTATCAGAATTGGCCAAGTCAAACGCCTAAGCTCATTTTCAACTTTTCAAATAGATCAGGCAGTGCTCTACGAGGGCCCTTCAGCTACACGCAAAATCTTGCTAAGGTAAAGGAGATGATAGATGAAACAAGACAGACTGGACAAAAAACAACTTAATCACTACTCTAATTAAATATATATCGCTGTCGTTAGGGTTTAGTAAAATGTATACTAGAATACTTAAACTGAAATAATCTTGAGATAACCAATTATTTCCAGCACAAGCAGAGATGTTCAAAAGAATGACAGAATGGTAAGCATGACGCTTATAATTAAACAGAATAAAAAGCAGACCAGGAATTTATAGACCAGTCACACCAATCCGATCTCTGGTATGATATAGGAAGCTCCATTCCAACAATAAATAAAGACAGAAACTGAGAGTGCCTAATACACTGCCTGCTAGGGATTTACTAGGTGATCTCACGACGACTTCTGTAATCCAAATTTGAAAAATGCTCCTCCCATTGAAATTAATCCGGAGCAACGGTAAGCAAGTATACTCCCTGATTTGCCATCGCCACTGTATCTTCACACAAGATCAACAAGAGAAGACTGACATCAAGCAAAAAGATGTCCTATGATTTAAGGTGAGATTTAATTGACTTTGAATTGAACTGAAAGAGAAAAAACAAATGGATAAAACCAAACGAAGATCGACTCAATGTCTTATGAACCATCAGTTGCTTGTACTTTGACTCTTTGTAAAGAACACCTCTCCAGTCTGATCCGGTTGCTGACTAGTTTTCAACTAGTTTTAAATTGCAAGTATTTGCAATACTTCCTTAGGGAGGTTATTCAATACATGAACATTCAGCAGTTTTATGGAGCACTTAAAAGCCCAAAGCTTGCATAGAAGAATGTTTACTGTGGACAACAAAGTAAAGACAGGGAGTCACAACAGCATCACACAGGACAGGGAAATCCTGTAGTTTGGTCTGGATGTCATTGCTGGTTCAGATTGTGGTTTTGCAGTAGTTTAACTTAAACAGTTGCTGTTTCCTCCGTCATGGCTATGCTTTCCCTTTGCCTTCTCTTGCATCAGTTCTGGTATTTGACACCTCCTCTGTTTTTCACCTTCTTTGCTGTGGCTTCTTTGAACCCGTGAAGCTCTCCAGACAACTTGTCTCAGTGTCACGCATTAGGCCAGGGCTAGGCCGAGACTCTGCCTACAGATGCTCCGGCACAAATCAATCTGGATGTCACCAACCTCGGCTATGGCTCTGACATGCAAGACCTGACGGGCACCTTATCCATCAGAGGAGTAAGACTCTTGCTGCCTTCCTCAGGAGAAATCAAAATCACAACAATAGTAACTGGATCTCTTCGCTATCCTCTTTCTTGCTATTATTTCATTCAATTGATTTACATGCGTCTTTCAGTGAGGTCCCTGAGCCCCATCACAGGGCTCCAGCCAGGCTCATCACTGGTCAGTTTGGGGCTTTCAAGGAATGACAGAGTGAGCCAGGTCCCATGAAACGTAGCATTAGCTGATCAGAAGACAAGCATTTCAGGATAAGAATATCTCAATGTCTGCATGTGTGCTTGTCATACCCCACCATCATGCTCCATTCGTGTGGTGAGCCAGGAAAGTGGGTCATAACCTTGTATGTTAGAGTCTGGAAAGAGCTTCTCCCTTCCATTTTCCTTCAGAGGACAAGACGAGTCATCCTTTTCAAGTCTCCTCTGGCTTGAAGCTATTTGACTCAGGTCCCAGACCTGTACTTCCTACCTAGGGAGATGAAAAAAACCAGAAGCCTTGTTGCTTGCATTGTTTTACGATCATGGATAATGTTAATTCGCTCAAAAGTAATTAATTTCAGGAAGCATTCTCTCAGATTGCCCATTGAGTCAGGAACACAACCACTAAACAAGCCATAAAGATACATATCATAGCCCATTATTTCTTTAATCTTGGAAGAGCTGCCGTAGCATGTATTATGTGCACCCGCAAACGTAGGCTGTTTGAATATTACCTGGTAATTCAAAGCCTTGTGTCTGAGCTGTTGGCCAAAGCAAGCTCCTCCTTTGGGATGAGCTGAGGACTTGCATGGTGGAAAGCTGCAGCATCAGACCTCCAAGAGGGTACAGCATCTCAGCCACAGGTAGGCATGCACTGGTAGTCCCTAGTCAGAGCAGTCATACCACAAGAGCCAACAGGATTTAGGGGAGGAGTTAATTGAGGATTTTGAGGCTTGAGCAAAATGAAGGTGTCCAAGTCAATAGCTAACCTTGGCAAGCAGGGACCTCGTTAGCTACTGCCAGGACTCACTATGATAATTTCCATGGACAAACACGGACCAACATTTGGATCTTAATTAAAAGAAAGGGTTGTGTAACAGGCCGTGTGTTTTCCCTTCACCTATACCTGCTGATCAAGAGAAAAGCTGCAATTCTGGTGCCCAAAGTACCACTAACTAGTGCTGCCACACTCCCCTGGCGTCTCAGTCAATCCCTCAGTCTTCTCGAGCAAGCCTTTGAGGGAGAAAACAGCAAAAGCATCCAAGGGAAGCCTGCCCCAGCTGTGCAGGCTTCAGCCATTCCAGATGTGGGATGGGAATAGAGCGTGCACGTCTCCAAGTGCCGCTGCTCAGGAAGGTGCTCTCCTTGCTCCATGTCCACCTGAGTGCAGAGGAGTTAAATGCACGGGGTAGGACCATATCTACAGGTTAGCTCTGTGCCATATGCACCAGGAATTGCCTAACATGGTTTTACTCCCCTGAGTCCTTTGACTATAGCGGGGTTTTAGCACTGCAAACCACAGCATATCTACACTTGATGAGCAATATCCGATTACTGGTAGGAATAAAAGGCTGTTGGAGCTCTTTTGTTTACAGTTGGCCAGCTGAACTCTAGACAGGAAAGCCACACCCATCCTTAGTTTCGGTTTAAATGGGATTACTCTGGTTTTTCACATGTAATTCCCACTGAAGGTCTCTCCTGTGCTTTACTGCAACCACAGCTTATGTGTGAGAAATCAACACATCCCTGTGAATTCGCATCTGTAAAGGAAATCCCCCACAGCAGGAGGGGGGAAGCACTGCTGCCTCCTGCCAGCCCCAGCCGATGCCTGGCAGAGCCCTTCATTGCTGCTGGGACTGACCCTCTGGGTTTGCTAAAAGCCAGAGACGCAAAGGCGTTGGCCTCTGCCTAGGCAGTGCCGCCAGGGAGTGCCGGGCGACTCACCTGGCACTGTCTCCGCTGCCACACCTGGCAGGCTGAGGGCTTATCAGGAGGGGCGATAATGTTTAGTGGAGTCATTGATGATAGCATCCATCCTCGTTGCTGGGACCTATCATGGGGACAACAGCAACAACTGCACCGCAGCAGCAAAGCCGGGTGCACGGATTGAGGGTGGAGGAGACGAAAGAAGAACACAGCAACACCTCCTGCTCTGCTGCACCCTGTCTCCCCAGGAGTCACGTTGCAGAGGAGGCACGGCTCCAAGGGCTGCTCTGCTCTCCTGAGACACAGGATCGCCCACAGACCAACACTGCACGTGACAGGCACTCAAGGGAGGGGGACAAAAGAGGCATCCCCAGCCAGCCTCGTGAGCCTGGGTTGCAGTTCGCCCTCTCCAGCATGCCAGACAGAGCAAGAAGAGCCATGGTCCCCTGCTCCCATGCTCTGGCTTTAGCACAAGTAGTTCTGTAGCACTGTACAAATATTAACCCATTTGTCCTAGAAGGGAAAGCATAGTAATTTCTCTCAAAACCCAGTTCTCACTAATGTCATGTAAGAAACCACCATTTCAGAAACCCTGAAAAACATTTCAATGAAGATTTACAAGAAAAGAAAAAGCATCTTATTCGAGGGCAAAAAACATGTTGTATTTCAGACTGAACAAAAATACTTTCCTACTTCTAGCCTTTTCTTTTTTGTGTTATCAAAAGCAATGGGAAGTGGAGCACACAAGAGAAAAAAAACAAACCCCAAAAGGACCAGAGATGCACGAAAGTCCCCATTGACCTCAGAGGTAACACACCCCACGGGTGGGGGAGCCCCACATAAACCTTTTCAGCCCGTGTACCCTAGGAGCCCACAGAGCGCGTACCAGCGTGTCCCTCCATGATGAGGCACGATAGGAGCGGCCAATCTCTCTTTCACAGATGGTGCTATAAACATTTAGGCCCAAGGTAACAAAACAAAACAAAGCAAGACTAAATGCTTCCAGGGCGCTGGCAGGAGGGACCGGGCAGTCCAGGTCCCGTTCCGGTGAACCTTTCCTGTGAAGGTGTAACATAACACTGCCGGCAGCAACCCGCCAGGAACAATTCAACAAAATTCCTGTGCTGTTGGATAGCAAATTTCCAGAGGTAGCAGCTTTCTTCCCATGAAATCCTTTGGCTAACAAAGTACCTCTAACACCACCCTTCCTTAAATGAGTCCTAGTTTATTCGGTAGAGTAGGCTTATGTGTTCTTTCCTCATTGGCAATGTATGCATCACTTTTCCAGGAATTTTACAAGAGGACATTTAGCTACACAAGGCAGTTTTAGTGAATATGAGCTGGACACACGGGCGTTTTGACATCAAGGTTAGTAGCCTTGACGTAACAGAATCAAGCTATTAAAGGCATTTAGGGTGTGGATGTAACTTGAAACATATTTAGGAAATAAAACCTGACAGGCTAGCACATAACAAAGCAAGAGCATTGTTTTGGGATCTCATAGGGCCTCTGATTCTGATAAGAAGGCGTCCAAGTAAAACAAGAGAAATTATGCCAATAAAATCAATGTTTACTGATAAAAAGCTAAGACTATTGTCTGCAGCTTCGTGTGCAAGTACCCCTATTTCAGCTTGACAGTCCTTTCAGATGGTATTGAGCACTTGAGGCTTTGTGGGGAATGAGAAAAAATTGTTGGAGCCAGAGCCGCTGCTGTTGGGACATGCTCCCATTTCCTACAAAGCAAGCATGTACAAACGAGGAGAGGAAGAAATTAAGCCAGAAAAAGACACTTTTGACCCTGGCGCTCTATTCAACTTGCAATATTACTGCTGAGGAAGCAAGAGCAGTTTAACTACAAACTGCCTCCCGCATACCAGCAACTAGGCTTTTAAAGGCATAATTTTAGTGCCTTGTAGCAGTTTTGTAAGTGCCACTTTGACCAGGGAAACCAATACATGGTAAAAAAGAGAGAGTGGGATAGGAGAGACTGGAAAATAAAAGCAGGATGACAAGGAGCAATACGGGATGAGGAAGATAGCAATTCCAGGTTCATACGCCATAGGTGAGTTAGCTGAGGCCAATTGGCCTCTTTGCTGAAGGGTGCCTTTTAGCTCAAGTGAAGACAACCTGGCTGCGTTGCGGGAGCCTGAAGACCCAGGAGAAGACACTGGTCTGGCAGCCCTGAACTCCTCAGTGACTCCCCAGATGAACAGTAGCTTACGGCCACAAAGAGCCTGTGGAGGTGCCCCAGCCGGAGCATTTCAGTGGCATGAACCCTGTCAACACTTTCATTTTCTTTGCTTTTTTCCTGGGTTTTTGGGGGGAGTGTGGTTTTGCTTTGGTTTGGTTCTGCTTGGTTGGTTTGGGGTTTTTTTTTTGTCTTATGCTAGGTGCCTGGAAAACATCTTGACATTGTAATTTCTAATTCAGCAGACTTGTTCATGCCTGTTGCTGCATCAATTTTTCATGTATTTTTGTGAACGACAGTATGTGAACAGGCTAAGTTGGACTTCATTACATTTTCCAGTGTAGACTCAGGCTGCTGGTACCAAGCCAGGTGCCAAACATTCTAGAAGGCAAGAAGCTGGCTTCTGAAACTTTTTGATGTACTCCAGAAAGATAGCAACTCTTCAGGGCAAGACTCGCTTCCTCAGAACTTTATGTTGAGTGAGGAGGTGACAAACGAATGGCCCAGGCCACCTTTCCTTTCAGTTACACAGAATTTGGGGATATTTTAGTTAATATGGGGTATGTAAACTTTGATACTGAGAAGAGTAAAATGCCAATCAAAGGGAAGAAATAACTACAGCCAGCATGACTTGGGCAGAAGACTCCTGAGCCAGGCAGACTATGGCTGGGTACCCCACACTGAGTTTATAGAGAAGGATTTCCATTTCCCATGGGGGAGATCTTGGGGGAGAAGGGAGAGAAGAGGATGAAGGCTGGGGAGGTGGACTTTCCTCTTTCCCAAGCTGAGGCAAGTTCGCTTGGGCTCAAACCATGGAAAGGGGTAGCCAAACAGAGAGTTACTGGGAAGGGCATCACTACCCAGCAAAAGTGCTGTAATGTCTTCAGCTGGATAGAGACAAAATATAAATAAATCACATTTCAGATGCCAGGAATGCTGTAAAAAAAAAAAAATGCAAGCAGGAAACAAGGGAAGGCTCCTGGGCAGCTGCCTTATTAGCACTTCACAGTTGTGAGAAGAGAGCTTGAGGCTGAGCCCTTCATCAGCATACCTAAGGGGAATGCATTTATTGTGCTTAAAGAATATTACTCATGGATGTCACCTGGACAGATGACCTGGGAAGAAGTGAAGTGAAGAGATAAAATGAAAACATCACATTCCATTAAGAAATCTGCCTCTGCAGTTGTTTTCTCTGTGCTTCAGACTGAACAGAGTTTCTGTATTTATGCCAAATAGCTTTTCCTTTATCATATATCTTTGGGTTTAGCCAGACAAAGGGGAAGTAATAAATTTAATCATGTAGAACAAGGGAAAGAAATGCAGAAGTTTTATATTGCTGTCCCATCCGCCCGAGAAAACCTACAAGATCTTGGCTCAGCAACTATCAAGAAACAGTGAGCAGCATTAATTCCTCTCAAGCGCTTTCTTGAGAAACAGCTTCTCTTATCTTAGCCTTAAAGTTACCTCTGTTCCTTGCAAATTTCTGCCTTAATCCCAGCAGAGGGATGGCTATGCTTTCAGTAGTGAAACATTATTTGCAGAGATAACAAACCTATTGTAACCGAAATGACAGATGGAACTGCTAACCTCAAAAGGAGGAAAATCACAGAGCTCTAAATTTCCCATTTTAATAATTTTTGTGCATCTCTCACTCCCGCAATTCATCCCACATTAGCACCAAGAGCAGGGTCACAACAAGTTCGAGGCATGCTCGCGCCAATAGCTGAGCAAGGCTTTTTGTGCTGTAAAATGTTTCCTCTCTGGATTACAGGAGGAAACATGATCTGCACAACCAGTTTCTAAAACTGATGGGAAATTAGGATGGTTTTTATATGCAGCCCAACAGCAGATCTATCTACCTTTAAAATATTAAATTGAAAACTGCTCTCTTTGATAATTTTTTTCCACTAAGGGGTAGCCTCTCCCTCTTCTGGTTGAAACATCTGGGTTGTAATGTCCTGCAAGGAAGTCTGCGTGTTGGAACCCCAGCCAAAATTTCAGCCAGATAGGTACATGCAGGCGTTGAGTGAGAGTCATGGGTGTGATCTGCATCAGGTGAGTGTTACTATTGCTGTGCCAGAGCAAACGTGATTGATAGAAGCTGGTGAACTGCCCTGGCAACATCAAACAAGAAAGAAATGGCTTCTGAGCCTGACTCCCTGAACATTTCAGCTTCTCATGGCCCAGCACAGGTAGTTCAAAAGCCCAAAAATTGCAGGATGAGGCCCTTCACAATTCTCTATGCACATACAACCTGTCCCGAAAATGTCTCTGCAAAAAAACGAGCAAGCCCTTCTCAGCCAGGGGCAAACCATTGGCTCTGCCTGCTTACCTCAATAGGAAATTGTTCCCAAAGTTAATCTCCACTTGATGCAAGGAACTGAGTTGCAGGTCAGGGCTTTCAGTATTTATTCTTCCATCCTGTTAAAATCACATTCCTACACAGCCTATCCAAAGAAATCTATCGTTTTAATACAGGAAAGCTACAATTCCAGTTTTCATTCTCCTAAGGTTAATGTGAGGCAAAGCACATGGTAAAATGACTGTGGTTTGCATGGGGCACTGTACACGTTTGAAAGCAGACTTTATCTTCAATATTTAAAATTGATATATATTTAATTTGCCATTTTTGCTGTACTTGAGAAACTGTAATGGGACCCCCTTAGGGCTAATTTAATGTAGTTTTGTGAACAAAGCATCTGCTTCGCTTCTCCAAGCAAATGAGTTTAAAGTCTTTTACAGAGTGGATTGCATTAACCTTTCTAATTATTTTTCTCCTGAGAAAGCACTTCCAGATTTCTCCTGACAAAACATATTTCGCTCCTGAAGCACATTTACCACCAATAATTAAAACCAAAGTGGAGCAAACACACACATGCTCTTGTAAAATAGGCAGCCCAACAGCAGACCTGCGAACGCTGAAAAGCCTCACGGCTCCATACAGCCTTGGAGCTGCCTGTAGCTACAGCTGATAACAAATTCCATCCAGCACAGTGTGTGCACTAGGTACAGATTAACCAAAATAACCAAACCCCTTGAAGTGAAGGTCTGACACCAGGAATTTTGTTTAGTCCTCTCATTTTAAGAGTCCTATATCTGCGTTAAAAGCAGATGCTCGATTTGCTCCAGCGGGGCACTGTGTGCGCATTCCGGCGTGGCAGAGGATCAGTATTTATCACCAAAACAACCTGAGGAACATCCACGGGGTCTTTAAATGACTCAAAACAGAGTTCATACCCTCCCCTTCTCCCCCTACCCCAAACCGTATACAACTCTGGTTTATGTTACTCCACAGAGCAGCTAAGACTCTAGAGTGGTGGCTTCCTACGATAAATACCAGCACATATATTGGGAACTCAGCATGTTCACAAAAGAGAAATGAACTGAAGTGATGGTGCAGTGAGTAACCCAGCAGCTGCTCCCTTGGAAGGGATATGGAAATCGGAGACTGAAAACTAGGAAGGTTCACCTTGCCTCTGCCTCTGTCAGTGCCATTCACATACCACTTGAATTTTCAGCTTGAATCTGCAAAGGAAAAAAATTCTTTCACAATGGTCACATTGAACTGAGAAACAATGGAAAACTGCTGATTTGACTCTAGTATATAAAACACGCAGTAATTTGGACGAGGCACAACAGTACTAACTTCTGTTTCAACTTCGTGTAATTATAACTGGCCATTCATACGCTGAGCTTACATCAAAGAGCAATTTATTTTGAGTAATAATACATAGTTCACCCTAACGTACGTAATTAGAAATTAAATGCAACGTGTACCCAGGCTTTCTATCGAGGGAGAACGGCAAGTTAAGACTTTTGAATTAACGCTTTGTAGGAACTGCTTAATAACACAACGGGCAAAGATTAATCATCCATCGCAGTGCAACAGACCAGGTAATATTAAACGCCCAAACAAAAATCAAGTTGCTCAGCACAAAGGAAACCCATTATAAACACAGTGGAAATTACACGTGCCAGAGCTAAGCTAATTCCTGGTATAACGCCATTATTAAGAGAGGGGGGGAAAAAGGGAAAAGCCATTAAAAATGCATTTGGGCCTCTCTTTCTGCAGTGCCTGATATTCCCAAAGACAGGCTGAAGCTCTGCCTCGGCCAGAGATGGTCACCCAGCCTCCCACGACTGCAGCTCTGGAGCTTCTTACCCTCCAGCTGCACATCTGGGCTGGCAGGAGCAACAGGATGGATGGATGGCAAGCGCAGGCTGAAGCCCACCACCCACCCTCTCAGCAGGGCCAAGGGACACCACGGTGGGGAGGATTAGGGTGGTCGCATTCCACCACCACCGAGCATCCGCTTGGCCGCAGGAGCCTCCAGCAAGACCTGAGGAGTCTCAGCTGACCCAGTGGCAACTGCTTGGGCTACGATCATCCCTGGGTGCCCACAGGCAGTGTGGGGTCTCACCACGGGTCCTGGATCTGTATTGCTGCTGCTTTTCACGCATTATGGCTAGTCAGGTGAAACAATATCTTCATTTCTCCAGCAAAGCCCTCCACACCTTGAATATTTTTCCACTCCAAAGCACTGCTGACTGGCAAGACAGCTTTTTCCTCCCCACCCAGTGTTTGCACATAGTCGGCATGATCCTTTAGGTAAGCCCTAAAAGATACAACTAACATGCTATTGTGTACCAGACAGCAAACAAAAATAATAAATAATCTGAAGGGAAGATGCTGACATGGAAACCGCTTTGTAAATGGGAAAGAGCAAGTGAAATACAAATGAGCAAAAAGGCTTTCAACTGTTAAAGTGCAGTCTTACGGGAAAAAAATTGCTGCCTGCAAAATACGGTGACTTATGTTCTTCAAATAAAATCAGTGAAGTAGAAATGTCGCTATGATAAAACATCTATATCATGTAGCACATGGGGAAGAGGCACTATTCTTGGCTAACATCTGCTTACTTTTCTGAGCGCGTACTTTGTCCCAGTAGCTGCTGCATAGTACCTTGAGCTGGTGTGTCGCTGAAGCCTTTGAGACTGATTTATAGTCTACAGTCTGATAGCATTTCATGGATTTACCATTTACCTTTGAATGGCTGCATTTAAAACCTTTTTATCCTGACAGTTCTCAGCATGTTCTTTGATTCTGCTTTACTATCTGTCATTCAAACCAGCACTGAAATTTGGCTTCAAGAAAGCAGGGGGGTTCTTTGTTCACACTGAGACACACACGTTACCTCACCTAGGCAGCTGGGCAAGGGACTACAGTGAACAGAAAGGTCTCCCTTCGGTTTTCAATGGTTTTGTTTTTACCACAGGACAGTAGTCATGCAAAGGAAATACGATTGTGAGAAAAGGCTGAAGAGTTCTGGTCAGACAAAGACTACCTTTCATAAATATGTCAGGTAAAGGAAGTTTCTCTGAAGCATCTTTTCCCCAGCTGTTTTACCCCAACCTGGCTTGACTCTTCTGCACCCTTCCTATTCCCCAGCTCAGGTCTTGTTTGTTCCCAGGACTTCTCATCAGTTTAATCTGAAAACATATTTTATGGAGGGCACACAGCTCTCAGCATCTCCATCTCTTGTAGTTGGGAAGAGAGGGCAAGAGCAGAGAGCTTTTTGAAGGCTGTTGCGACCAGAGATACAGGGTGGAGAGCTCCAAAGCACCAAAAGCAACTAGTCACAGTAAGTGAAGAGGTGGACTTACAACATTTGTCAGTCCCTGGTAGATATCTCAACATACTTTGGAGATAACTAAGAGTTGCTTTGGATTACCGAGCTTTCTGTAGCACTTGAGGGACCATCGCAGCAGCTGCCAAAGCTGCCTATGCTGGGTGCAGGCACCACTCTTCTGTTTTTTTTGGCTTGGTTCGGTTTTTTAAAAGTTGCCTTCTGAAGTTACCTGTGCTCTTCCTCTCTACTCAAATTCATTTGAACAAACAAATGTCAGCAGGCCATAATCCAGTTCTTTGGAAGACAGATAGCAAAGTGCCAGCTACATCAGTTTTAGCCAGCTGGGAAAGTCTCTAAGAGTGAAGTTAACCTCCCCATGCCTTGCTTTTCCTTCCTCACATGAGCTTTGGTGTATTTTAAAAGGGCTACAGGGTGGCATTTGTGTATATGTATGTGTACGTGTGTATATTCATTTTTACACACACTTTAAAAAAAACCTTTCATATATATGTGTACATATATAACCCAAAAGGCTACGTAGTAATCGTGTTTACTGGTAATAAATGTTAAAAATGATCCACTGGTTGTGCGTAACCACAATAACAAAGCCACACATGCAAGACGCTCCTTTACCTACTACTGTTAATGAAATTGCTATTTATAGAAAACATGTTTGTTTATCTGCTTATGATAAAGATTGAGTAATGAATTCCTGAAGGTTATTTGAGGTTCGTACCAAAAAAAAAATTAAAGTGCTTACACAGCTGCTTTTGGACTTCTTCCCTTCTACTTGGCAGTCAGGATTTATTCTGGGCTCTGAAACAGCTTGTCTTGTTTAACACTAAAGTTAAGCAATGTAAATGGCTAGCAGCAGCCTGTAGTAGGCCATAATGCTAACATACACATCGTAGTGAGGAACTGTCACCCTCCTTACTTGCAAGGACAATTAAGTCATTGCAGACAGGGATATACAGGGCCTGGCTTTCAGGTCAATGGATTCCCACAGAAACAAGGAGGATTGTCCATTTCCATGATCTGTTTCAACAGGTTAAGGAAATCTTTAAGTCTCCAATACTCAAATCATGACTAAGCAGGTTCAATTTCCACAGATGTCTCCCAGCCTGCAACTGCTGTGTAGCGCCAGATTGGCAAAGGGAAGACTTAATAATAATAATAATAATAATAATAATAATAATAATAATAATAATGTGCTCAAACCCACCACTTTACAGCTCTGGAGACATGTGGGACCACTGCCATACTTCCAGCTGATACGGAGAGCTAGCATGAGGATGCTCTAACGCTCTTAGCAGCCATCTCCTCCAGGAGGTTACTCCTAGCATTGATGGGAGGCATTATGGCTTGGATTGAATCACCGTGGAGAAGCTGGTATTTTTGGCTGATCTTCAGACTCTGCTGGCTTGGTCTGGTCAACATTGTAACTTCACAGCTAAAACAAGGCTTCCGGCATGACAGACTATTCACCCAGACACTCACTGCAGCTTAAAGCCAGCAAAACCCACTGCCTCTTAAAATCTTCATGATTCTGCGCAATTGATTTTTACCAATATCACATAGCAGTGCTGATGTGTCCTTGCAGTATTAATAAGTCCAGCTGCAATGAAGCTGACCTTGTGGTTAGCTTCAGGCCCGTGGGAAATGGCTACAGCTTAAGGGCTAGGGGTGAGATTTAAGAATGGGCTCTACACTAAGAGCTGTAGAAGAAGGTAGACGCTTTACAGGCAATCCAGAAAATAAAATGCACCTTTCTGAGACATCCAGCATCCGCAGACATCCTGTGTTTCACTGACGGACCTGCCTTTCCTAAGCATGCCCATAATGCTACATTCAGGCTGTCTGGTGTTTTGGGGAGTCACATGCTGGGCTGCCTCAGGAGGGGGAACAAGCAGGGGGCTGAGGGCAACCCCCCCAACAGATCTCATCAAGGGGCTCTGCCCCACGAAGTCCGTCAAGGGCTGAGCCAGGGCCAGGCAATCTTACAAGGAGCAAAAATAGCTGGGACTGGAGGCAGGGCTGTGCAGAGAAACCTCTGTAACACAGCCAGGAGGGGTGCCCAGTGCTGAGCAGAAACAGGGTCCTGGACCTCGGTTAGGGTGGGGAGGCCCCTGGGGAAGCTGGGCAGAGCAGTGAGGGCTGGTAGAGCACTGAGGGGCCAGAAGGGTTCCTTAAAAGTAGGAGGCATGCACAGAGTTACCTGCTGTGAGACCTTAACTCCTGAGTGCCATCTATCTACCTACATAGGTCTTAATTTTATTTCTGCGAATCTACTGCTCTGTTGCTGTCTGCCCTGGACATAGCAAAGTCCTCTGGCTGCACAACGCTCTTTTACCAGTGAAACTTCCCAACACGTGAAGATCTTCCCTGACAGATCTAGACACATCAAAAACCATGACAATAATAAAAGTCCCAGTGCCTAACCCAGGAGAGAAAGGCTAGGCATCCCTCCACCCGCCACACCAGGAGGCTCCCAGACCTCGTGTTAGATGAGCAGAGGACAACACACTGTCTGCACATCCCCTGGTTTAATTCACAAGCCTAGCATTACCAAATTCTCCAAATATCTGTTTGATCCCTCATCTGAGCAACTTGATCTTCATGTCCACATCCTAGGTGAAAAATGTACTTAATGGATTTTTAGGTAAAATGGAGACAGTTGGTGACTGAGACTTGCACTGAGAGAGAAAGACCCAGCGCAGGGGCTGATCTCCAGGAGAGAGCAAACCTATCTATTCCATCTGGTGATAGACACACTTTGCTCCCACATGGTATCTAAATTCCTCAGGGGTGGAGTTTAAGATGTCCCCGGTTCATACCTTTTGCCATTTTTTTTCTGGTGGAGACCTATGCACTACTGCAAGCCTGTTCATTACGTAGGACTTCATTTTACTGGAAGGACAGACAAAAAAATTCACTGGTATCAGCTTTCCCATGCTTGAACTTTCTGACATAAACACACAGATGTGCAAGAAGAATTTAAAGCATTTCTTAAGCCTTAGCTGGTAAGAGCAGTTAGACATTGCATCTGTAACCAAAAAAATTCCTGCTTTGTGCAAAACCGTCATCTTTTTCTTGGACTATTATTGCAAAAACACTGACATGTCTCTCCAAATAAGAATGAAACTGCAAAGATACACTTATATTCATTAGCCTAAATATATTTCCTTTCATGCTGCAATTTAGATTATGGCTGTCCATCACTTCCCATTGTTTCTTCATATTCTGTGTCTGCTTGTAGCAATTACTGCTTCATTTTTTGTGTTTAACCTATAAATGCATTTGAGCACAGACCACCTTTATTTTCCCTGTTTGTAACTGGGCCTTGTAACAAAGCATTTCTGGTAACGGAAGGAACAAGTGGTTTTCCTCTTAGTGGATCCTGCTTTTGAAACAAAGAATTTTTCTTACAAACCTAGCAGAAACATGAATTTTAAGGTTTGTCCTCCTCCTGAGCTGTATTCAGCCCTTATTCTGATATCCCCATGATGCCTGACAAGCCAGATTATATACAATAGCACCTCGATACACAGCAACTCCCTAAATGTGATTAGATTAGAGCATCCTGAAATGTCTGTGGGAGTTGATATAATCTCATTATCAACCATTCACTAACCACCTACTTTTCTACATTGTTTATAGGTATTTCAACCTGCACTGAGCTTCACGTAGATCCATAATGGATTCCAGTTGGTAATTCCCCTCCATTGTGTAAAACGAACATTTTTCTCTCTCTTCTATCGGTATTTGCAGTTTGCCTTATCATGTATGTGGAGAAATCTGTGACAGGTTGGGGAAACCCCTGGAGGCCCGAAATATTCCAGGTAGAATCCCATTCTGTGTTTCCCCTTGTCATGTAGCAATACACAGAGTATGAACAGCCTGAACAGAGTGCATTGACTAGCAATTCCTGAAAAGAAAGAGCAAGCATCTCCTTTCCAGGAGGGGAGTAGGAATGTAAATGATTAGCTTTCAGACCACAAACCCATCAGATTAATCACCAGATACAGCTACTTATATATGTGATGCAGTATAAGGAAAATGACCACCAACCTGGAATGAAAGCTGACACTGTTGTCTACATCAGGGAACATCGTATTTCATCACTTGCTTAAGTGGTCACCAGGCTCTTTTGTTTAAATACGTAGTGAATACCTTAAACCAAAACCAGAAATGTGCAACACAACAAATGTTCGGTATCCATGTTAAGATACACACAAGAAAAACGAAGTACATAGTAAGAGAAGACACAGCATCGTCACGTTACGTAAAATGCTAAGTGCTGCAAAATGTTCCAGGTGTCACATGGAACCATGGAGACATGCTGTTGATAGTCAAAGTTTACTCAGTTTGAAAACCCTAGCTTGCTTAGAGTTTGAAAACCACGTTTTGAGAGGTAAAAGCAAGGAAAGGAAAAGGAGGTTGGAGGGAGTAAGGGATATTTTATCACTTATACTGTATCTTAAAGAAGATATGCTGACTCCAGCTCTCCGAATATTTTAACATGTCAGGTCAAAGTAGCATGACATCTTCTGATAATAGATAAACACAAGCTAAGTTTTAGCAGGATTTTTTTGGATGTCGTTATTTAAGGTCAATGAAAATTTATCTATTGGCTTCATTGAAAGCTGATTCCCAGCTCAACAAATGCAGGACAGACAGGCAGAAGACTGGAGGAACACAGGTAGAATTAAAGTTGCTGCTCTGAATAGCACTGTACTTTCAGGCTAGCAGTCACACTCTGCTCCTCTCTTCCCTTTTTAGTTCTCCCTTCCCATGCATATATGCTATTCTGTACAGTCACAGTTGTCATGTCCAAAATCCATGGGTCAATAATAGTGAGAAATCATCTTCTTCATTTGACACTATAGAACAATTTAGGTGGATAGAAATACTGTCTTATCGATAACGATCGACACTGAGTTGAGTTAGCCTGCTTGTACAGCCAGTTACGTGTGATGTCTGAGAAATGGCTCCCATCAGGTTTTATACCTAACGCTTCACCCATGAGCTGGCGAATGTAGTAAGAGAAAGGTGTAAGAGAAAAGGAGTAGCCACCCAGTTCCTCAAACACCGTGTCTCAAAGCTCACTTTCATTTCTTCAAACACCAGCCAGCCTTTTAAAGCTTATTTTATGTAACCTGCTGGGAGCACAGCCTGAGGTTTGTGTGGCTGCAGGCTGTGCAGCATGTAAACAAGAGAGCCGATACGTGCATTCTCCAGAAACACAAGAGGCTTGAGGCACATTTTCCCAGAAGAAATCTGCCGCTATCAGCTTTGAAGACAAAGTTTGTTTATCAGCTGTCTAAGGAGGCAGCTTGATGTTAACAGATAGGGTTAGAGATACAGCGCAATCCAGGTGTCCTTCAAAAGTATGTGCCCCTGCCAAATACAGATCCCCATTTGTGTAAACTGTTAAATCCCGTGGTCAGTTTTGTGCAGGTCACAGGTCAGCCAACTGTTTCCTTGAAGCCTTAGAAATTGTGAACCTTGAATTCTGAGAGGACAAGGACACATGCGTGCCAATGCCCCTGGCCCAGGGCCCAGGTGTTTGATCCAACACACGCTGTAGATGGTCTTGCAGAAATAGCTCTAGGTTATCTGAAATACACGGCAGTCTCAGCACGCGTGCCCGCAGCAGATCCGACAGTGTGAACACCCAGCTCACAGGCAGAATTTAATCTCAGATCCTTCTGATAGAAGTTCACATCTGAAAAGTTACTTTTTCAAGTCTTCCTACTGTGTTCCTCTCCTTTACATCGCTATTTACTTACTAAACAACAAACTTGTGTGTGTTTCAAAGATGTATTTACTAACACACTGACTTCACAACATATCATCTGATTGAAAACAGGGTTTCCCCTAAAACGTTCAAAGGAAAATTAGTACCATGGCAGGAGAAGACAGCAGCAGGCTGTTATCACTTCTGTGGGAAATAACAATGAGCATACATAATAACTTCCCCATGTCCAAATAAATACTGTGGTGAATATAGTGACATGACACATCTGCCAAGTCCACAATCTGTTTCTTATGCTNTAGGGTTTCCCCTAAAATGTTCAAAGGAAAATTAGTACCATGGCAAGAGAAGACAGCAGCAGGCTGTTATCACTTCTGTGGGAAATAACAATGAGCATACATAATAACTTCCCCATGTCCAAATAAATACTGTGGTGAATATAGTGACATGACACGTCTGCCAAGTCCACAATCTGTTTCTTATGCTACAAGTTCTTTAGTCTATCTTATTCGAATGAGAAAAACAAACAAAAAACTCCCACCTTCTGAAAAGCTGTAGCTTTGACTTCTACTGAAAGAAGAAATACCGAAATAGAAAATATCCTAAAATACTTTCTCCATTACAGTGGGTGGGAAACTAGTCCTTGAAAATAAGTGTAGCAAACAGAGATATTACTACTTTCCCTATGCCTGCAAATGACACAAATACTTTTAATTACACGAAAGGATGAAAGAGGCTCGAAATTAACTATTTCCACCTGACACCACTTTTGATTCACTGTTGAATGCGCCGATAATGCAAGCTAGCAAGTAACAGCCATGAAAAGTGCATCAAAAACCTGGATGACAGAAGCAGACTTCAAGGAATTGAAGCAATCAGCTCTCTGGGAAACCCATACGTACGCAGTGTCCAGGTCCCTTTGGACCTCAGGAAGATCAGGACTTAAGGGCAGGAGAGGACTCACAGTGGGACAGCTGTATGTTGCCTGTGCATCCCCTTTCCTAAGATATTTTGCTTTTAACAGCAGCTGAGTTCCTAGCCTAACATCTCTGAATGCCTACTGAGCCACTTAAATACAGATATCACTTATCAGTGACATAAAAGGCATAAATTATTGATCCAGAAACTCAGCCTAGTCTTCCTCGGCTTTTGCGTGAAGTCAATGATGCAGATGTGGAGCACATAATACACACCCGCAGGCAAAGTCAAACTCTGCAGTATCACTGCAAACACACTTACTTGGCTGATACCGCAAAGCCTGACCTGCGTGAATGCTGCGAGTACCACCAAAATCCCGCATATCAAGCTCCTGTTTTGCCACCTCGTGGCTGACGCACGCATAACTTCGGTTGGTCGTAGGGAGGAGAGGCAACGAGTAATTCCTCGTGCTGTGTTACCAAGATATTAAACGCCGGCATGAATCAAAGCAGAATTTTAACTTTAGTTACATTTAACAATTATACTTTGCAATGGAATGAGACTCTTCTCTGCAAGAAGAATATGACTCAAGTACTAGGTGTAAAGTTAAACACGAAGTGAAAACTTAACAAACCCAGTTGTTACGTGTCAGTTGTGCAGTCCTCACTCGGCCTGGCGCTCTTGCTGGTGGGACGCAAAAGACGATGTTGCCGCTAATAAGTAACTTCTCAATGAATCCGATTAAGTAATCCTTCCAGGAAATTCTTGTAATGGTTTCCAAGGCCTCTGGGTGATTTGGCATTCAATTGATGTAGAGACAATTGTGGTGTATAGGAAATGTTACCCTCTCTTGAGAACTAGATCCCACAGTACTGCAGTGGTTAAATTTGATTACGTCCGCATGTACTTGAGAATAAAGAAAGGAAAAGGACCCATGGACCCAGCGAAGAATGAGGAGGAAAACACAGGTGGAGGGGTGCCTAGGACTGCCAGCAACATCAATTGACAACCAGAGAATTGTGTGGGCGCTCACCGGCCTCCACAGAGGCCTTTCATACTAGCCTTTTACATTTACTTTAATTTCACATAGCAGTTCCCTGAACTCTCCAAGTGATTTCCTTCAAACCACCAAGATGCTTATATACCCACACTGGCAAGCAGAGGGAGTTCCAGCCTTCACATATGTTCTTTTAGCCTGAAAGTAAATTGGTTTCCTCCTTCCCTTCAGTGTCAGCACCACCCAGAATCCAAGACCAGGCAGCTGGGATAGAGGACCCAATCTCGAACAACTCAATTGGAAAAAAAAAAATTCTTATCCTCATTATTAGCTCTTGTTAGTTCTTGCTCTAATCTGTGTTATAATTAACCTTTCGTGGCTATGCTATTGATCACTTGGAAGGCTAAGACTTCACTACCAGTTCTGTATTTTTTTGTGCAAATTCTTGCAAAATGCCTGCAAAAATCATTTGCTTACAAGGCTAAGATAAATTGCTCTATGATTTATAGGAAGACGATCACTCGCAAAGCTTGATGGTTTATAATAAAAAGGCTAAGCACCTTAATCATCTCTATCTAATTGTATCCACACATTTCTTCTGCTTAGGCTTAGTTTGTCTTCTAACAGGATTAAGTCCTGAACAGGATTAAGCCCTGAACTACTTTCCCTGGTTACATTACTGGTGTCCCATAATACAGCCAAGAAAGATCACCCTAGACTTTGTCTTACTCTTTTAAGCAAATGGTTCTTAGCACAAATAATGTACAGTTACAGTACGGCAGAGTGGTGAAATAGTCACAAAAATTTTCTCAGTAATGCCACAAGCAAATGTTTTCTTAGCAAGTGATACCAATCTGTAAGCTTTGGGGGGCAAAAGATATTATGTCCACACACACATTGTGTAATTATTTAAATTTCAGTGTCATTAAAATAGTATGACACTTTAAAAAAATATTATAGCCATACACATAAAAATATCCATAACCGAGTGATAAGGCCAGCGTCTGACATGTGCAAACAGCATCTATGATAGGTAAGTTCTAGTATTATACGGTGAGTTGGATGCAATCTAACAATGTTGGCTGGAAGAAAATGAGTCCTTTTGTCTGTCTTGCGTTCTTCGAAAACTTCTCCTACACAAGTTCTTGCTGCATCTTTGCTGGGAGTGATGGGCATGCACTTAAAACATCAGACTGGGATCCAATTGCAATGGGTTTTACCCATTTCTGATGGTTTCATGGGTTTCTGCGTGACCCAGGAGAAGCTGTTGCAGTTCAAGTGGGAGACGCACGACTTTCTTCCCAAGAGTTTCTTTATCTTTTTTTAAAATTAAGCTTGTGTATGACTGCTTGCGAAGAATGGAGACATTTTGGACCTATGATACTATCATGTTATTTTTACATATAGCATTTATCTCTGTAAAGGTACTCTTGCAGGATGCCCATAGCGTGGCTTAGTCATACCTACGTCGCACAATGAGTGGCATGTCCCTGGAAATTACAGCCACTCTTCATGCCCTTGCTGCACGCATGCACGCACACACACTATCGTGCTACTCTGTATCAAAATCCTCTTTCTGCTGCCGCCCTCCCAGTTTCCACACCAAGCAGAGTGCCCACACGTGCTTTGATACCAGATAACAGAAGGAAAGGATGACATGTAGAACAGAGATGCTGTCCGTTTGTGATGGTGTGCTCTTACCATTTCCAAAGGGAACACAGTCAGAGGACACATGTTGAAAAGTGCAAACAGGTTTATTTTTTTTTAAGTGACATAAACTTCAATTTAATCCCATGCAAAACGCTTTTATGTCCTTACTCTAAAGAGGCTGTGTGAAAGGAATAATTGCTGAAAGCTACCATGCCACAAATAATAGCATTCTTACAATGATATTTTAAAAATCAAGAAGATTTTCATAGGTGATTCTGGGTTTGGGGTCATCCTAGAAAATCACAGTACTGAAGCCACAATTGAGGGAATCTAAAAGCAAGTACAAAAGCAGCTGTCAGCACCATAGCCTGCAAACCACCTGCCTCATCTAGAGCAAAATTATTTAGCCTGGAAAAATGTGAAAGCATATTCCACATTATTTGGTCTGCTGTTTCAAGGATGGAAATCAAATTTAAGTGTGAAACACAATGAACATGGCACAAAGAGCAATTAAAAACAGGTATGTGCCTATCAGAGGACATATAAAGATGCCCATAAATAAGAAAAAAAATTACAGCAAGGAAAAAGAGGAGAAGGAAAGGGAAAGGACACACAAGCACCAAATACCCTTGGGCTGAGAGAGACGGGAAACAGGGAACTGTTTACTTTTCAGATGAAAAAGATGACAGGATAAAAAAAAATAGATACATTAAAAAAGATCAAATTAAATACAACAAAAGTGAGGAAGGGCAGAAAATTGCAATAAAGCAAAAGCAAAAATCATTCAAATACTCTGACTAATCCAAGAGAAGAGAAGCTGCAGAGGGATGAAGAGTGCAAAAAATAACCGCTGCTTTCATGGCCATAGACACCGCACAGTTAGACATGACCAGCCCTTAGAGAAACATCAGAAGCAATTGCTTTCCACCCTTAAGCCACAGACAGAAGCAAATCCCTGTAGAGCACAGCAGAAGCATTAACAAGAAAAGAAGTGGCAGGGGGATTGGTATGAGGTGTGCTCCTGGAAGGGAGTGGGCACAACTAGAGCGGCGGCCGTTGCAAGGTGATTATCCCAACACCGTTGAATATACTGAGGAGCCTGGGGGGCGTTGGATCCTAAATCTCCTGTTGATGTTGTGGAGCTTTATGCTGGGTCACCATCGGCAGCAGCCACAGAATGCCCCTCTGAAATGAAAGCAGAAGTACTGGAGACATGAATCAGGAACAACTGGCGAAAATGAGCTCTGTAACTGAATTAACCGCTTCATTGCAAAGGGAGGGATGCTAACAAGACACAGCATCTCATGGATTTCAAAGAAGTAATTTGATACAACCATTGTATCTTTTCCACTTCCAAGTTGGTGTGAGCTGTCCCCGTTCCAACAGACTGTTCCTCACCACCTACGTAATCAAAATGCTCATGTCTTGGTCTCATGTTTAGCACGTGTCATGAGCGCACTCAGTTTAGTTTCTTCTACTCCTCTGATATGGTCATATTTCAGAGCCAGTCGTAATTGTAGCTAAAAATTAACATTACTCAACCTTTTCATATTTGCTATTATCTTATTTGCACATCATTACCTGAAAGACTTTCGGTTAATCCTCTGGATTGCTGATAAGAAAAGAAAACAACACAGTAAGTGACAAACATATAACATACACCATTAAACAGTATGAAAGACTTTTTAAAACAATTTTCTGATTTCGTATTTGTATTTTTATATTATGTGACAGTGTTTTTTTTATAAACTAAATCATCTAGGATGCACATTAATAGTGTGCTAAAAAGCCTCTAAAAATCGAGCTCATTACAAATAACTTGTGCTAGTGAGGTATGTTTTGATAAAGGAAAAAATGACTCCTCTAACTCTATCTTATATGAATAAAACTGTGCAGTCTCAGTTCTACAGAGATCTGTGTGCACACATCCCCTGAGATAATTCTTTTCAAGAACGAAAACCATTGGTAGTCCCAATGCACTCTACCAATTAAATACAGCTGTGTTAATATAGTATAAAAGTTGTGACACAATTTATAGTCGGTGATAAAAAAATTCAAACTTAGATTTCCTGCAGCAACTCTGACTGCTTGAAACAGAGTATCACTTCCTTATTGGAAAAGAAAGTCCTTGAACGCAATATATATCCATGTTTTACTGTTGGATGCCGCTTTGTGGAGAAGTTGTCATGTTTTTTGGCTCACGGACCCTGTGTTGCTAGTAAGAATTTCGCAGCTTTAGGAAATCATGAATTCAGAAGAGTGCAAGCTGTGACACTGCCTGCCTTGCACTACTTGTTTGGCATCACCATTCTCGGGCAAACACACGTAAAAGGTTTCTTACTTTGCAATGGCATACATGTCATGCTGGGTATTTTACATCCGATTCTGTTCTGATCTAGTAAGTCTCAAGAGAAGTATTAAAAACGTATTTACTTGCAAAAAAAAAAGTTATTCTGAGCTTGGTTTTGGTGATGAATCAGGACACACTTGTAATCACGTATGAATCGTCCTATGTTTTTAACACTGTTGCAAACTGAAGTGAATTTATGAAGTTAATTCAGGAAGAGATGGTATGAACAAAGAGAAGAAAGAGCAAGGATTATCTGAAGTCAGCGACCCCTACCAGCACAACGGCACCTAACCATCCGCTCCAATGAAGCATCTACCTGAATTTACAGCAAGTAAGAACTTTCCATAGGCATTGTGTTGCCTTTACTAAGAGTTAAATGTGCTACAGAACAGCAACTTCAGCTGAGCATGAAAGCAATGCATGGGAGAAGGTTGCCAGGCCCTTTACAAGAAAACGGCTATTTTTTTGGTTTCTAAAGTGCAACAATTAGATATTCTCTGCTTTTCAGTACTATTTGGATAGTGAATAATCTAAACTTTTCTCATTCTGTACAGTATTTTCTCTTATTGTTCTCCCCATTGTATTATCACCTCTACATATTACTTCTGAGACAGAATGACAAAGATTTTAACAATGTTTATAAGGTCCTTACCACTGTCTCGAAGGTAAGAGCTGCCCCTGCTAGGATATTTAGACTGTAAGGCAAGCATTTATACCTTATATTTCTAGGGAGGGGTACATATGCCTTTAGCAGAGCACGAGCTGTTCAGAAAGAGTACGTGGCTTCACAAAGAGGGAGGAACTACCACAGCCAATGCTGTCCCTATGTAGGTGGACAAGAGAGCAGAGTCTATTTTGGGAGGCAGGAGGGCAGGGTGGGCCCCATGAAGCTCCATCTGAAGGTTACGTGCCTTGGTAGGCAGGACCTTCCTCACTTGCTGAAGGAGACGAAGAATAACCTCTAAGTGTGACCTTTCATCGCTTTCCCCTTCCCCGTCAGAGTTGGAGCAGCCACCCCTACCATCTACACCCCCATGAGAAGCTTCACTCCCTTGGCACTCAGCCTACCTCTGGCGATGCAAACAAGCTGGAAACTGGCAATGCAGAAGACAGCCCAGCCTGGAAGGGTGNCCTTCCCCATCAGAGTTGGAGCAGCCACCCCTACCATCTACACCCCCATGAGAAGCTTCACTCCCTTGGCACTCAGCCTACCTCTGGCGATGCAAACAAGCTGGAAACTGGCAATGCAGAAGACAGCCCAGCCTGGAAGGGTGAAGAGCGTGCAATTTCTCCCCGACAAAGGGCAAGTACAAGGTTTTTAGGAAAATGTCCTCAGGGAATGGACAAAGGAACAGCAAGCCTTGAACCATGACACATAGCTATTAACCATCTCTAATTTAATCACCTACATTTCTGTCTCGCAGAGGCCAAATGACTTTTGCTATATTCTTTGCTCGGATCAGTTTCAGACAGTCATGGCAGGGTTCACGTGTAGTGATGAGTTCAGCATTACAGAGGTCTCTCTCAGAACTGAAAAAATAAAATATTGTCACAATTACAAACGAGGTGTGTTTGCAGGAGGAATTATTTCCCTTGGAATCTAGAGTGGGTGTTTCTATTTTTCTCTCTTATCACTGGCCAAGGGAGGTGAGTGAGGGATCTCCAGCCCATTACAAGCAAATACTTGCAGTATGTACCACGAGCTTGCCAACTTCAGAAATGGCTCTACCTACTCTTTTTCTACTCATAGCACCGTAAAGACAGATACTCTGGTTTATGAAATGTGTATCCATGAATCACTTCACCACCAAACCATAAACACCTGAATATGAGACTAGGTGACAGCAGAGCATTCAGCCAACATATTGCCCACCAAGCAGTTGTCAGAAGAAGGAGCGTCAGCCAGGGACATGCGCACAACCATTTGCAACAGCATTGTCAGCCTGCAAAGAAATTTCCCATAGGAATGAAACTTCATGAAACTCAGTTTGCGTGTGTCAAAGGAGGCAGCCTGACTTGATCACACCGCTGTGATGCCCTGCATTTTCACTGGCTAAGTATTAGCAGAGCCCACACAGAAGCAATAGCTCTGCTACTGGCTACTTCTCTCTCCAGCACATGTGAAGACCCCTGTCCATGACTCCCCACAGGAACTGAGCTTACATGAGGTCAGAGACAGGGGACTAGCAGGAACCTCTGAGACTCTGTCACATAAGTTAGCTGGGCGTATTAGAATATAAGATCACATGGACCTAAATCTCTGTAAAAAACAATTGTACCCAGTGCCTTATAAGACTAAATTCCTTTCCATGCTATGTAACTTTACTTTTCCATTCTACACTTTCAAAATTCCCATGGCAGATTAGTCAGAGAGCTATTTCTTCATTAATGAAACACAGAACACCAAGACTTTCTTTGTTTACTTCCTTCAAAATATTTAATGAGTTCCTACCTCATAATAATTGCATTAGCTTCCGCACATACAACTGCATGCTGGTCAAAATCAACATCTGCCTTCTTGCAAAATAAACTATTCATTGCCCCTTTTGGATATCCGCTATAGCCCAGGGCAACCTAGAAAGAAACAGCATAGAAAGAAACAAAACGTAATGTTGTTTTGGGTCCTCTAGTTATTTACAGCATAATCCAACTTCTAAAAGCTGTTAATAATTTCATTGAGAGTTCTTATGTGATGCTGTATGGTAATGTTTATGCAGGTCACAATTTCAAAATGATTGATTGTGGATCCTAATAATATATTTGTATGATATGTGAAGTTTCAAAAGATCATGAATATTTTTTCCCCAAAAGGATAATTTGTCTTTGTTTCCAGAAATACATTTTCCTATGAACTTGAAATACAATGCTTATAAACAATCATAACAGGAAAGCTGATTAGGAAGAAAAAATTAACACAAAACAGGCTGCTAAAGATATAGTCACGAAAAAGATTTGGAAAATGTTACCTACGTTTTCTTAGTTGGGTCTATTTGGAAAAAATATAAAATAAAAATAAACGTGGAATTTCAATATGGTAATAGTAAAAATGTCATCAGGGGCATCAGCTCATTACTCTAAAGTTTAGCAAACATAGGACTTCGTCTCTTCTAACTGCTGACTACATATTAAACAATGCATCACCTTAATGTTCTGGGACAGCGTAAGGGAATATAAACTATCTTTTTTGATAAGAAGTTGTTTTATATTACTGCAACTCCACTAACTTATTTTTTAAGAGAGTCCATATGATGCAAGTTAACTTTCTCATTTACATGCATAAACACAAGGCGAGTAAACTTAAAGTGCATTTCTTATGGCAGAAATGGGCTTTTTCAAACACTTCCATGCCTGATAAGTTACTACACAGCAATCTTACAAGCATTATGTTCATATGACAATAGATCACGATTAGACATTTTTGTAAGAGCACAATTTCCTAGACCACATAAACTTCTACTTACAATGTTGTCTTCTTTGTAAATCACCGTCCCCACTCCATTATTATTGTCTGAGGATAAACAGTCAAATAATCACAGTTATAAATTCATGCAACGCTATGATATTACAACAAACCTGCTGGTCAAAAGGTATGACATTCTTACTCATGCCTGCTGGTCCAGAGAGATGCAGAACACACCTGTTGAGACAAAAGTTGCTGTTCCTTGCTCGATTTCTTCCAGAAAATATTGAACCACGTAAACTGCTGACAAGAAGGCTAACCAGATGTTAGGCTAATCAATGCACTTACCCACAGCCCTCGTAGCTCTCTGTCTCCTGTAGTCGATGCCAATTACCTTATCTAGTGCTCTTGTGTAGAAGTAGCAAAACCATTGACCTTCCCCATCGCTGAGACTAGAATGCTGTTGTTGCGGCTCAGAAAGAGTTTTAAAACTACCTTTTCTGCCTGAACAGCAAGTTTTGCTACACCTTGCTCAAGGCACAGGCACGTGCAATGACATCTACTGCCCAGGATCTCTCTCTCCCCTCTTCTCCCTGCAAGAGGAAACAACCTCAAAATTGTCTTTTGTGAGAACGGGAAAGGAAAACTAGAAACTTTCCAGCTTCAGGTGACTCAGGGGAGCTGGTGCGGGCATGACACTGACAGGGAGTCCTGAGATGTGGCTGGGAGCTGTAAGACTCCTCTTTGTTATCAATAAGCAGCTGTTACAATGATTAAAAGCAGTCAAAATCTGCAATGATTTCTCTTCCATAAATCTAATGGTAGGAGAAACTTTGTGAAATAGCAGTAGGGATTTGGGATAAAGTGGAAGACACCTGCTGTGCTGCTGAGTGAATACTATTCTCAACCTGCACAAGTACAACTGAACAAAAAACCCAGCCTAATATCTTCAGTGTAACCAACCACAACCAGCCAGACTAACAGACAACGCGAGAAAATAACAGATAATTATGTCCAGTTTTGTTTCCTTTTTACCTATCGTAGTAGTGCTTCTTCAGTTGTGCAAATCTTTAGTGCAAAAATATGAAAGATTGCCAAAACCCAACGTCGGAACTGACCATCTGCCATTTGATATCACAGAGAAGCTGGCCCCAACCAGAGCCTCTTGCAATCAGCCTCAGGAGTTAGAAATCCCCACCTGGATGGGGAAGACCGGAGAATGACATTCCTCCTCTTCCTCCAGTTTGATTAGCAGTATGGAAAGAAGCCAACTAAATACTGCTGCACTGTGTTTCTTTGGGTCTTACTCAGCCCTGGGGCTTGAACTGGAGCAAACACCCCTTCAGCACAGAAACCTTCAGCTGAGAGTAACCATACATTATGTTTTTCCTTAGGGAGATTTTTGCCCAATTTGCACTCCCAGTCTTCTTCAGATAACCTGAATGTGTTTTGTAAGATAATGATGCAATGTGAATTAATTTTGTAACACAGGAGATGCCACCACGATAATAAGGTTGGCTAGATATGCAGAGTTTCATGAATTAGCTAACACAATGCAATGTAATCAATTAAAGATTTTTTCAGTACATTACGTCTCCAGAAACATGACTAACAATTACGTAGGATTTTTCTACACTGTGTGAATTACTGAGCTAAATTTAGTAATATTAATTTACTTACCACTTCTGGATGCTAATAAATCACAGAGCTGTAATGCATGGGTGTATTTAGAATTATTCTGTACAGCAGATTTAATGTCTTCCAAGATTATTATTTCTTCATCTTTGCAACTTGCCAGAGCTTGAAAACAATTCTTTGCTGTAACAAGATTTTCTTTATATTTTTTCAGTTTCTTTTCTTTCAGGTGTTCCAAGTTAAAGAACTTTAAAATATTCCCAACAGTTTTCTCATCAAATGCAGATGTAATTGGGCTCAGATGATTATCAGAAGTTGCTCTTTTATTTGAATTAAGTAGTTGCGTCTTTCTTTGATTGTCTATTGTTGGTACACACACCGCTGCAACAACATAGCTTTCTGTAAAGATGGCATTAGTATGTTTTACCAGATCATGCCTTGGCTTACTTTCTGCCATGTTAATTTCAAAATTCGGCCAGTAATACACTTGTGAGACTTGTGCTGAATAAAGAAAAAAATATATGCAAGATTAATATTAAATATTAAATACACTAGTGGTCATTTTCCCCATTAATAAACATAAAGCGACATGGAATATATTTAAGCAAGCACAGCTTCTCCCCAGATTAGTAAAATAATATTAAAATTATTATTATAACTTTTTAATTAACACATTATTTTCATAGTCAAAAGGAAACATTACATGCAATTCATTACTCTTTTTTCCCAGGTGATTAAACTTCTGTTTCTCCTTATATTTACCAAACGGTAAAAATTTCCAAAACAAGGAGATTGTTTTAAAAAGATACAGGAAGTCATTGAAGTTATTGTAGAGGAAAAATATGTATATCAATCAGGCATCTAATAAACACAGCAAATTCAACATGTAGGTAGTGCGTTATCATTTGTGAAGTACTATAGATTAACTTGTCTGCAAAAATCTACCTAATTCCCTTGTTATCCTGAATAGTAATACCTAAGGTACATTTCTCATCTGATAGATGACTTAAATGGGAATGGCTGTTTTCTTTTTGTTTATTTTATCAGGTCAATTATCTATGCGTTATTTTTTCAGGATTTCCACATCCCTTGGGGCCACTCCTTTAATTTTTTTCTCAGTTAACAAACATCTCTACAAGTTTTGGTGGCTCCTTTCTCATATAATGACTTGAACTCTTCACGATCCATGTGTTAGTAAATACCAACAATTTGTCCAATGACATTATGACTCACATCTTAATAATACTCTCTAATAATCACCGCTACCTGTTGTATAAGATAGTAAGCTACATCAGCTTCTGTCAGCGATCTGAATGATTCATACAGAACCAACTGAGGAAAAATGTAGAGAGCAAAATGGAAGAAAATAAAGAGGAAGAGAAATGACTGTAATGCCTAGTTTACCAGCCTGTGGGTATGACACATGTGCAGTCTTAGTCTAGGAAATATTTCAGTTCTGATACTGACCTTGAACCAGTAATTTGGCACAATAATTGCAAGGCATCCGAGACATGTAAACTTGACAACCTTTCAGTGTATTGGGAAACCTTAATAGTACTTCTGGCACAGCATGAAGTTCCTCTGTTGAGCAGCCCAAGGCAATAATCCTTTTTGGCTTGCTCGCTTCACAAACGACGATCCCAGTTTTGCAATACTGCATATACATACATAAATAAATGTACACATATACGAATGAATGTTCAGTGAATGACAGCCCATCCAGATTATGTGTATCTAAAGAAACAGCAGCCAAAGGATCCCACAGACAAAGAATGGCATTTGTTGGAAAAGAGTAGGGATCAAGCAGTCCAGAAACGTGCGGATTCCTGTGGATTTTCAGTCAGTCTGGTGTGTTTACCACACATAACTCAGTTGCATTCTAGATCAACAGGGCAAGTACTTTGACTGGAGTCCAGAAAGGGGTAAGAGGTAGACCTTTGTAAAGTCTGTAAGTTTGTAAAACCACAGAAAAATTAGGGAGATGAAAATCCCAATAGCTGGTCTAGCAGACTACCAAAACAGGAGAAAGGAGGGACAAGGTGCAGTTTCAAAAAAATGCCAATGCTACCCAAAGGATACTCATAGTAGGAACCACCAGACATCTATGTAGCTTCAAAAACTCAAACAGCTTTGGTTTATCAAAAGTTATTAGAGTCTAAACATACAATCGATTAAAATCCTAACTGCGGGACTGTGGCCCACAAGCGACCCACACTAGGGCAGGGACACTCTTGAAGGACCACAGCCAGCAGACAACCCATGCCAGGACAGGGCCAGTATGAAGCGTGGAGCAGCAGAGAAAAACTGGGAGAAAGCGCAACGGAGCTGAAGACAAACTATCATACACACAGCCCCAACCTGCTGCACCAACTATTGCCTCACTGAAGATATTGTGACTGACTGAGGGTAACCTATGGTGAAAACAAGGGAAGTTGAGACTAGGAAGGTGGGAGGGCAGGTGTTTGTCTTAAGCTGAACCTGGAAAAGATGGATGGAGGATGTTTAACTCCTTATGTTTTCTTTTTTTCCTCCATACCCAATTCAGCAAACATAAGTAATTTTTTATTGGCAGACCATTTTGCCCACAACACTAAGTCAGTAATTTTAAAATCAAGATCCTATTGGACACTATGGCTTTTTTGGCCTTCATAACAATGAATATGCTTGAGTTGACTTAACTCACGAGTTTCTGTAATTTGCTTGGTGTATTTTCCATATGTAGTGCCAAGAAGATGCACAAGTCTTCCTTCTTCAGGTGAGGAAGAGGAGGACCTAGAAAGAAGTGATGGAAAGAAATCTTAATCAAAACAGTCTTGGAGAAAAAAGTAGGTAATGTCCTAAAATTAGCAAGTAATTGCTGGTAAAGAGATATAAAGGATAATTACTTGGCTCTCCAGTCCTAGGTGAAAACTTGGGGGAAAAGGTTATAATTTCTGTGCATGTTGAACTAAAGAACTGTTTCTTAATAATGTAACAGAGCTCGATTGGCCGGGTACTCTGTAAAGAGCCTTATCTTTGCACTTTACCCATTTATGACCACCAGTCCTCTGAAGCAAATGGTAATGATGGTCCCAGGAGCTTTTGCTTAACAGAGTGCAGAGTTATCCTGGATCTCTTTTTTTTCTGTTTTTTTAATGCTATCTACTCTTTTCTGCTGGCATGGGGAATGGTTTCTATTGACTTCAAGAGGGAAGAAAGAGTATGTGACTATCCTGTATCTGGAATGACCAACTCTGTATCTTTGAACTACCATAGTATAAAACCTTACCTTTCATGTTATATTTTCTGCTACGATTTCAATAACATTAGATAAGACTGAAAAAAATGTATACAGTTACTTTTACTTACAGCAAAATTAAAATTAAGGCAAATATGCCTCCAGAGAGATATGTCAGAACTTATTGTATCAGCTCTCTATACTGTCTAACATCCAGCTCACTGCTTTCAGGGCAATTACATTTATTCAATCCTGTCAGAGGAAATGAAATTAGGGAAAACAAAAACTATGATGATTAGCGAAAAGTTTACTAAATTTATTTCACTATGCCTTCATCATTCCTCTCTTCTGTTCCTCCATTGTCTTTTGAATCACTGGGTACTGAAACACAGAAAAGAAAAAGGTTTAACTAGGAATATCACATAAGAAGAGATATATGAAGTGTAGCAGTATATCAGCCCTCCTCCTCTCACTATCAACACTGACAGACTATCCACTGCGAGTTGGGCATCTCAGAAGCCACGACTGGTTTACGACAATGTTTGACAGTCCAGGCTCTGATACTTTATTCGGATAGAAACCATATTAAAATTAATGGGAATTGCCCACATATAAAACAGCTAGCTGAATCTCACATAGAAATAAACATGGCTCCCCAATGGTGGTGGTGGTGACAAGGGGGTTGGGTTGGGGGTTTTGTTGACGCATTTTTTTCTTAAGTTTGGATTCCATCTTTTTAACCTACAAATTCATAATGTTTTCCTCACATATAGAATGGCCAATACCTACACTGTCTCCTCTCTTTCTTCTCTTTCACATTCAGGACTGCCTCTTCTTGTCTTTGATGCTGAGCCTCGACTTGTTCACTTCTGCCATCCTGACATCCTCCTTACGTGAAATTCATCATCCTGGTTCTCACTCTTCCAATCAGTTTGATTTCATTCTAGTGCAAATATATACTGTTCTCCACAATTTTAAAATAATCTATCCCTCACTCCTGTTTAGTTACATTGTCTTCCCCAACTCACTTGTCCATTGTATCTTCACACTCTATGAAGATATGGTCAGCAACTTTTTTGGAGTATCTAATTTCAGTTTTGTTCCAATTCTTGATTCCATTTCAAATCCCTATTCTCCCTTAGTAAGGGCAATGATGCTTCAGCTTTTAAATCATTAAGACTTCAAAATTTTAGTTCAGTTCTAACGTTGTTTTTGCTTAAACCAAGCAAGATGTATACAAGATTTTGTGTATTCTCAAAATGTTGTACAGTGTTCTTAAGAATTTCTGTTACTTTTTACTGGTTGTCTAGTCTGAATATAATTATATGTTATTTAAGAAAATTTCAGTATTAATGACATTATTCTGTGCTAGGAGACCTGACTGCCTAACTGGCTTAACTCAGAACAGCATAAAGCCAGTGGCATGGGGAGAAGACTCAAGCCCAGTACCTCCAAGGATTTGGATATATCCATTTCAGGCTAAAAGGAATTCACAGAGAAGTATGAAATAAGCAAGCTGTCATGAAGGATGCTGATTAATCATTTGGGCAAAACGAAAAAGTAATGACTAAGAGAGAGAGCAGAAGCCATTAACCCCAGAAACTTGCTACGTTACTCCTCTGCCTTTTCAACTGTAACTAGGTACAGAGTCTGGCCAATTACAGACCTCAAAGGCAACATTTCTGTATAATTCTGTTTTCTGCATATTCAGAAGTATTGTGGCAGAAGTGGAATTTGCAGGGTATAGATATTTATAATGTATAGTTCCAAAGGAAGGTTGGAATAAGCAGAACTAATTTAAGGGTAACTCAATTAAACTCACAGTAATTAGATGCAATTTATATCCAGATTTTGTTGTATTTATTACATGCTGCAAAAAGGACTTCAAGAAAAATACTTAGTAACATACTGTGCTTCTAAGTTTAAACACCAAGTAATACCAAAGAAATCAAATGGAACAGTACCAAAGGACAAAGAAATTAATCTTAACCATACCTTTAGTAAGTTGAGTTTCACACTGTTTCCACTGGAAAAAAACAACCAAACGAAAACTCAGTAAATTTATTTAAAGCATAAGTGAATATTTATTCAGTAATTTCCACAGATTGTCTGCTCAAATTTGTCATTATATCTAACAGCTACTAATCAATCTACCATGAGGATTTCTTGGACCACTGGACAACCATGGGTCCTCAAAGTCATCCTTGTCTATTTCAGTTCTAAAGCTCTTGTTCTATAGAGGAAGATAAAAGTCAATTACATAGCCTACTCTCCTCTCAGTATTTATCCGGTTCATCAGCAGTCTTGTGTGTCCCAGTCGCCTCTTTTCCCAACTCAAACTGCTTTACCTCCACCAGATGTATCTGACGGATCTTGAAAAGTGAAGCAATACTTTTCTACATCATCTCCTTCCTCTTCTGACATGCCTTCTACCTGCTGAATTATTTTTTATGACATCCGGCAATGACTGGCTCCCAAACACTGATTGAGTTCAAAATGACTGAAAAGCTCTGATGTGTATATTTAAGTGAATACATATTTACATATCATCCAATGTTCGTGAACACTGAATGTATTTTAATGAACTTTCCATCTGATGAAAATGCGCTTCTTAAAAACAGGAAAAAATCCCAAATAAACAAGGCAAACCAGAAGGGTAACACATATCAAAACAAATTATTCTATGCTTTTATTAAATAAACGTTGAAAAATACATTTTAGTAATACAGCCCTGAGTCTAATCTTCAATATGCAAACCTACCTCATGACAGTCAAAGTTTTTCTTTAAGTCATCTAGATGATTCTAAAAGAAAAAAAAAAAAAGAAAAAAAAGAAACTTAAAAGCAAACAAATAAACCAGGCACTTGTAGAATCACTGAGGTCGGGAGCCACCTCTGGAGGTCTCCAGTCCAGACCCCCTGCTCAAGGCAGAGTGAACTAAAGCAGNAACAAATAAACCAGGCACTTGCAGAATCACTGAGGTTGGGAGCCACCTCTGGAGGTCTCCAGTCCAGACCCCCTGCTCAAGGCAGAGTGAACTAAAGCAGATCTCTCGGGACCGTGTCCACTCCGATTTTTAGTATCTCTAAGGGTGGGGGCTCCACAACGTCTCTGGGCAACCTGTTCCAGTGCTCGTCACCCTCACAGCAAAAAGGCTTTTTGTTATGTTTTAGTGGAAATTCGTGTATTTCAAATTCTGCCCATTGCCTCTTGTCCCATCACTGGGCACCATTGAGAAGAGTTTGGCTCTGTCTTCTTTATTCCCTCCAGTTGCGTGTTTACACACATGCATAAGATCCCACCCCAGCTTTCTCTTCTCCAGGCTGATCAGTCCCAGCTCTCTCAGCCTCTCCTCATAAGAGGAATGCTCACATTTCTTAATCATCTTCATGGTCTTTAGCAGGACTCACTCTCTCTTGTACTGGGGAGGCCAGAACTGGACACAATGTTCCAACCATGGCCTCACAAGTGCCAAGCAGAAGGATCACTTCTTTCAGTCTACTGGCAATGCCCTGCCTAAGGCAGCCCAGGAGGCTGTTGGCCTTTGCCTCAAGGGCACATTGCTCCATCCTGGTAAACTTCCGGATCCTTTTCTGCAAAGCTGCTTTCCAGTTGGCCAGCCCCAGTCTGTACTGAGGCATGGGGTTACTCCTCCCCAGGTGCACAGGCTTTGCACTTCCCTTTGTACAACAGATTCCTGTTTTGCCATTTCTCCAACCTGTCAAGGTCCCTCTGAATCAACTATCCGGTGTACCAACCTCTCCTCTCAGTTTTGGATCATCTACATGCTTCCTGAGGGGGCACTCTGACTCATCATCCATGTCATTAATGACAATATTAAATAGTTTTGGTCCCACCATCCACCCCAGGGGTACACCACTAGGGACTGGCCTCCAGCTGGACTTTGTGCTGCTGATCACAACCCTCTGAGACTGGCAGTTCAGGTAGTTGTCACTTGTCGTGGTTTGAGCCCAGCCGGCAACAAAGAACCACGCAGACGCTTGCTCACTGCTCCCCCCCCATGCCAGGATGAGGAGAAAATGTAATGAAACCTGGTGGGTCGAGACAAGGACAGGGAGGGTTCACTCATCAGTTATGGTCATGGGCAAAAGCAGACTCAGCTTGGGGAAAAAAATCAATTTTATCAGTTATGAGTCAAAGCAGAGTAGGATAAGGAGACATGAAAAGCCAGATTTTAAAACCAAACAATTTCCCCCCACATCTCCCTCCTTCCTGGGCTTGAGTCCCCTTGCTCCCGATGTCTCTCCCTCCTCCCCCCTCAGCGGTGCAGGGGGACAGGGAATGGGGGGTGCAGTCAGTTCACCACAGATTGTCTCTGCCACTCATCCCTCCTCAGGTGGGGGCGGCTCCTCACACTCTTCCCCTGCTCCAGTGCGAGGTCCCTCCCACAGCAGACAGTCCCTCACAAACCCCTCTGACGTGAGTCCTTCCCATGCGGTGCAGTCCCTCAGGAATTCACCGACCCAGGGCAGGCTGACCACAGAGTCACGGCCTTCTTGGGGAGCTGGCACCTCCCCTGGAGTGGGGTCCTCCACGAGCTGCAGGTCCGTCTCTGCTCCTCCCTGGCCCTTCACGGGCTGCTCCACCGTGATCCTCCTTGGGCTGCAGGGCACAGCCTGCCTTCTCCCCATGGGCTGCAGGGGAATCTCTGCTCTGGACATCTCCTCCCCGTCCTTCCTCACTGACTCCTGGTATCTGCACAGGTGTTTCCCTCACATCCTCCTACTCTCTTTGCTGCAGGTCTCAATAACCATTTCTTTGTCCTGTCCCATCCTTAAACACCTTATCTCAGAAGTGCTTCTGTCGTCTCCAAATGGCCCAGCCTCAGCCTGAGGTGGGGCCAACTTGCAGCTGGGGGAGCTTTGAGCAGCTTCTGACAGGGTCCACCCACCCGTGTAGCTCCTTCCCCCGCTACCAAAGCCCCGCCACACAGATCCAACACATCAATCCACCTCACTGTCCACTTATCTAGCTTACGTTACATCAGTTGGTCTATGAGGATGCTGTGGGAGATAGTGTTGCAAGTCATGTTAAAGTTAAAATGAAAAACATCCCCTGTTCTCTACTCATCCATCAAGCTAGTCAACTCATCATAAAAGGATGTCAGGTTACTAACGCATGTTTTCCCTTTCATAAATCATGCTGAGTACTCCCAGTCACCTTCTTGACAGGTCCCATGGTCTTGCGTACATCCAACTCCTTTAAATATTCCATAACCAGACTCTACTCTGCGGAGGGTAAATCTTCATTGCTCCACATCTTCCCACTGGTCTCAGGCACATGGAGATTTCTGAGGGCAAATCTTGGCAGTAAAAGCCAGGGCAAAGAAGACTTTGAATACCTTGCCCATGCTTGTCTTTATAGAGGTAGAATTTAATCTAGAACATGGACATTAACTGGATACTTGGGCCTGAACCAAGACTGAGATCTTTTCCTTCAGAAAGATTTTTCCAAAGCCATACACAAATTATTTGATTTAAATTACATCCAAGTAAATCCTGTAAAGTAATTAAGGGACTTCCCTGAAAGGAATAATACTCCTTCACAAACTCAGAAAATACTTATTGTTTCCACTAAACGGAGGGCTGTATCTTGTGATGGAGCCAAAAATACCTTGTTTGGCACAGACCTGTGAACAGTGAAGCCAAACTCATCAGACACTTCAAATATCAGAATGTGACACTTAGAAGACTGTTGCATTTACCCTGATGGACTAAAAGTTAAGTGTGTGCAATGCAGGACAGAGATACTTCTTCATACTGGAGGTCTTAATGAAGCATGCCACAGCTCTCCTCAGCATCTATGCCCAGGTTTCCTCCATATAGCAACGCAACCAAGACAAATACCTAGGTCTCATGGTCACAAAAGTTCAGGCACAGCTGGAACAAGCATTCAGATGCAAAATCAGGGAGCGCTCCAGAGCTCTGCCATATAGATATAGCTAAACCGGAGGCTGGACTTCTCCACTGCAAAATTCTAAAATATGTAACTTGTTCCTTTCCTGACTGTAGAAGTATCTGAGTGTAAAGATTTCCAAGGCAGAAAGCAAGCCATAAAATTTCAGTTGTATGTGAGTATGAAGAATGAAGCATCTCATAGGTGATTATCTGCTATAGTTCCCCTCCTGAATAGCAGGGTAAGAACTGTGTTTGTCTGTAGGTCAACTATAAATAAACTGCCCCCCCCCAACATATAATTACATTATGACAATAAAGATATAATACTAAATAAGCATACTTTTTCACTTTGATTGGACGGTTCTTTTACATAATGAATTGTCTTGATTTTCACATTCTTCAAAAGGTTCTGACAGTCATGACAGGGAGGTTTGCTGCAGTAAAGAACATCACTCCCTTCTATTTTGGACTTTGATCTGAAAAATATATGTATTTGCACAATTAATTCATTTTCTGCAAAGCTAAAACTAAACACAATGTTTACATTTCTTCAAAATAAATTCAGCATTTTCACTGAAGACTATTATTTCTAATCAGATTACTCTCTGTCTCCTCCTCCAAGTTTCCTATTCCATCTTGTTTTTCCTTCAAATATCTGATCTTTTTTGCTTCCTCTACTTCTGTGTATAAAAAGTGCTACCATTATGAGCCATACGGTTTTACAGACTAACGATTCTCCAACTATCGACAGCTAGAGTCTTAAGGGATCTGACTGACTTGACACTGATCTTGCTAGCCTAAGGACCACCAAAAAAACACTGCCAGGCAGAATGCTGCAGACTGTGTCTTTCAGAAACTGTTTATAGCTTCATCGCAACAAGATCGGTTGATTATTTTGGCCATATAGGAATACAAGGTGGTATCGCACCTTTCTAGGGGCAGAGGAGAGGAAGTGCACGCATTAACATGTTGATTGTAAGCTCAGAGACATAGAGTCTTTGAAATTGGATTAATGGGTGAAGAACCGATAGAAAGGTTAAAGAGAAAATCCCTGGTTAGTCACTGACTTACTGACAGTGCACACTATTCATAGCTATTGTCATAAAGAATGCCCACAAAGTCACTCCATTACTAGATTTGTAACAATAACCTGTATAGGAGAACATTTGCTTCAGCATGGAGAACAACTTCCCGTTTTGCAAATCCAGTCCTTCGGTTTTTTCTCCCTGCAGAGGGCAAGTTGGCATACAATATGCCAATAGGGTATCCATTATAACCTGCCCCAAACTGCCAGAAAAACAAATGAAATAAAATAATCAAAATCGAACAGACTCTTCCAAACATCAGCGATATTTTAACCATATGCTAATACATCTTCAAAATCTAAATATACACTGTCTACATATTTCTAGATACACACAACTTTTAAGCTTTTATAGCTATTTATATCAGATTTTTAATCAGCTCAAACAGTTTGCCATGAGCTTCTTACCACCCCATCATGTTATCGCTTATCACACAGTCAAGAGATATTTTTGCTTTTGCATCCAGTGAGGTCATTGTTCTCCATTAATTTCATCATAATGTTTTTGTCTCTCTATCTTTGCAAGAAACCTGGGATCCTCCTTTTTAGTGGGCCTCAGGGATTATTTTTGTGAAGTTAAATGATAAAATATTATCATTACTATTAGCATATTTATTATTGGAGAATGTGTTCATGGGGTAAGTTCATGACCCTTTACTTCTTTACATGTCTACACCTGAACTAGTCACCCTAGACTCCCATTTATACTCAAGAGGGAAAACCAGATCTACTCAGCCTACTCCAGACTCTGGATTGGGATGAATGACACTCTAGATCTTTACCAACTATAAAGCGGACCCAGGGCCAATAGCTCAGAAGCAGGCATCTGCGCTGTAGATGTCTACATTGGGTCAAATAAAACTGCAACCTTGGAGCACTTAGAAATTTTACAAGTGTTGGAGAACTCAATCTACTTACAAAATATCCATCCTGACTGTAGAGTGTACACCCCACACCTCGGTTTGGATCATCTTTTAGAAGAGATAAAGATTTTCATGTCACTTAAACCAACACGTTTTCATACAAAAACATATTTTACAGATAAATATGTAGTGCTTTAATGATATAGAAATGGAAGGCATTAAGTGAGTATTTATATGTTGAAAGAATCCCTCCACGCATATGCATTATCCAATTCTAGACAGACAATCATACACAGTAATGCAATGAGGCATAACTACTATAAAGTACAACGAATGCCAGATTTCAGAAGAACATAGTAACTTAAAATCTGACTCAAGGTACACTTACTCTTTGAATAGTAATTGCAGAGCATTAACTTGATACAAAATCCTGATAACAGAATATAAAAGGTTATAAATACATCAAGATCTTTTACGGAAGAGATTTGCTAGAAGTCCACCTGGTACATTAACAATATACTGAGAATGTTTAAATTTTTATATATATATAAATAAGATCGGTCCATCCTCCCAAAATGGATTGATAAAATACTATTTTTTATATTTCTATAATATGCGTTTCCATCTTCTGCTTTACATTTAAGTTCAGTATCACAACAAACATTATAAACAAGAATATTCAACATCAGTGTAGCAAATGCATTAATGAAAAATATTTTAGCAGTTATGTTAGCAAAGTATGCCAATTTCTCTGATACCCACATATGTTGTGAAATATTTACTCTTTGCTCTAGCCAAAAAGAATCAACAACAATAATAAAGAAGAAATATACAGGAATCCATTCTTTATATTTGGTTATTATTGTTTATATACTCTCATCCTAACTTACCAGATCTTGCTGCTAAAAAATAACAAAGCTGCAATGCATGACGATGAACGCTTTCCTCAGGTTCTTTTTTCTCAAGTTGGGAACATTCCAGTAAAAAAACATAGCAACGTAAAGCATTTTCCAGCCGCTTGACACATGTATCTCTGCAGCTATGTATGTTAAACAGTGAACATTTTTCTATTTCAGTTTGGTAGTCGAGCAAGTTAAAATTGCTGTTCAGCTGTCCTTCGCATCCTATTTTTTTTGCAATCATTTTCACAGTTTCAAAGCTTGTTACGGGCAAGAGCACGCTGCTACTTATATGACTTCTAAGAAACATACGGTCAGCTTGTTCAATATCTTCCTTGACCACCGAATCATCTCCCTTTTTTTCAGGAGCCACTGGCCAGTAATAGACTGAAGAAACTGAACCTAGAGACAAATGCTGAAAGTCACTTAAAGTGCCATGCAGTTGAGCAGCACATTCAATTCACATGTTTTTTGCTTAAAACACTAGGCCAATTTTTGTTGCATTGTAGTTCTGTGGACACACTAGAGTCCAAAGCCTATACAGGTATCCACAGAGCTTAAAACCCTCCTATCGCAATGGGATCTGAATTGAATATAGAACTATTGCAACAACCAGTACTTCACTTTCACAAATGACCTCCTGCAGTTTCCCAATTCTTTCCCAAGCAAGCAGTTGCGCTTATTTCTAAGAGACTATCTGCACAAAAAAAGGATTCCTTGACTAAGAGGGATTTATTGGACTGAGCCATGTAAACAACATTTTTCTAGACATGACGCTTAGTGGGGTCATTTATGAAGTTATTCAGGTAGAACTGCAGTTAACACAGAATGATTAAAAACGCATTACATACCTTGAATTAGATTGATTAAAAGTGTATTATATACCTTGAATGAGGAATGTGGTACAAGTTGTGCATGGCTTCCTGGACAAATACACAGTGCAGTCCCGCAAAGAAGAGGGAAGACACTGAATGATTTGTTGTACAGCATGCAACTCAGGTTTGGAGAAACTCATAGCTACTATTCTGTGTACTTTGTCTGATTCACATATTACAATCCCAGTCTTATTGAACTGAAGAGAAAAAAAAAAGTTTATTTTTCACAGCAGATTTGATTTTACAAGCATGCATGCTTTACACAAATTAAAAAATACTCTATAGGTTTTGCCACACTATTACATATAACTGGTCTGTAGTCTCACAATCCTTAGAACACAACTTCTCTTTATGAAAAGTTGGTGTAAATTTAGTATTAATTCTTCTTTTTCTGTGCATTAGTTCTCGAGAAATCCAGTGCCGCTGCAGTTAAGAGACACATGAAACCAAAACTGAAATCAACTGGAAAGATCAAACTACAGATTTCTAAAACAGTCTCAGAAATATTTGTTTCTTTTAGCCAAATTTTTCCAAGAATGTATATATACACACACACACACACATATATATATAGCTGGGTTCTTTATAAAGACTGTATTAGCTGCAGTAGGGGGAAAGAAAAAAAGACAGAGGTATTAAAGTTAATAACGAGTGTCCAGGTTCTTTACATCTTCTCTACATTCACGTAATGCCAGGTATTCTAATGCCTGCTGTTGCTATAATAGCACAAAAAGTACATTATACTGTCGTTGGATACATCTCCCCTACAAGGCTGCTAGATGCACTACACAGTAACAAATCAGAATCACAGACTTAGACTTGAACTGGAAATCTGGAGGCTACCTAATCCACCTCCCTGCTCAAAGCAGGGACAACTTCAAAATTAGATCAGTGTATTCAGTTCTTACTTACGTAACTATTTTTGTCTTCTCTGTTAGAGAAGCAGTTGGAATCATCTATTCTAGGTGATGATCTACAGATTCAGCTGTTCCGAGGTTCAGTAATTCCTACAGGGAATGTCTCACTGAATACAGGTCCACTCTGACGGCCACTCCTTTAAGCAACCATCTTCTGATGCATCCAAGGACCTTTTGATAATGGCAGACTAACTATTGGAGATAGTAGCTAGAAAAGTAATACATTCAGGATGCACCTGCAGCTCTGGAAACATGCTGTAGCCAATTGTCATTGCAGCAATGAATGAGAAAACAGATATTTTACATTTGATCCTAACACAGAAGACCATAAATCTGAAAATGGAAAGTCATTCCAATAAAAATTATGATGAAGTGATACATAGGAAAGGATGTTGTAAGAATAGGATGATTATAATTATTTTAGAAAGACATATATAAGCAAATTTAAGGAACTGTAAGGAAGTCTCTTGGAAAAATAATCCAAGGACTGTAAGAGTCTAACTTAGCAGGAGCGAAACAGGAGTAAAATATCCTGATGTAAAGGATGCGTCAGTAACACCATGAGACCACTTCGGCTGTACCAACGGATCTTTATAAGTCTGAAAATCAAAACCTGAATTAGAAAAAAGAAAGGAAGTAAGGGCAATATGAAGAACGAGCATAAAGGGAGAGAACAGTGTAGCATGTACAGATTAAATTAGACAGACTAAAATACTGAAAAAACCCAGATGCTTCCACTAGCAAGGGATACAAAAGGCAAAAAGAAAAGGGTATCCATAAAATCGCAGGAAGAAAATCAATGGAGGCATAGTTACATTACACAACAATAAAGCAGAGCAAACAAGAATACAGAAAAGGTTGCACAGAAACAATATGAAACCAAAACCAAGTAAAGCAAGATCCTGCTATGAAAACAGAAACTGAACAAGCAAATACAACATAGAAACTTCTGCAAGCCACAAGAGTCAGGAGACTACCGCGAACTACAGGTCAACAGTCCAACAACACAACGTTACCATTGACCTCCACACATGATAGATATTTACAGGAATTGCACAGCTGTAGCTACTCAATCTGAAGGAGTGTGGCATCAGGTTTTCATCCTACTCTAAGAAAAATCCAAGCACACTGTAGAATCTAGGAAGGAGCCTTAGAGATTTTAAAAAAACAACAAAAAACCCCCCAACAAAAATCTAGGAGAAAGACTGAAGCTTGACATAAGAAGGTTGTGAAATTGCTCCTATAAAAAAGTTTGAAGATCAGGTTAGGCAAGTATCTGATAAGAGTGGTGTAATTAGACTTAATTCTACTTCACTGCAAGAAAATGGATTAGATTACTTCAGCCCATTTCTGTGATTCCACTGGTTCACATCCAAAGCTATTTGTTATTATTATTAGGTCCCATGTGAGATCAACTGTTTATAAATTCAGTAATATTTAAGGAACAGTTCTCAAAGTTTTTAAAAGGTAACCATCACTGTTACTGTTATCTGCTAACTTGATCACTGTGCAACATTTAATCTTTAGTTTTATAAACCATTCTCAGATAATCTGGAGTAGGAAAAGCTTTCTACACAAGAAAAAGTGTGTGGAGTTGAAGTTAAAATACTTAATATTTTCATATTCACAAATAAAATTAAGCTAGGATGTATTTTAACTGTGGAAATGAGAACATGAATAAACGATAAAATGGGAGTTTCCGTTATTTCTTTCAGAAAAGCACAATGGCCCTTAGAGTGCCCAGGACAGATTCGGCTATCGTTAAAGCACCATCCAAGCCCAAACTGCAAAGTCTGTCACTCATGCCCTGTGAGGAAAGGACTAAGGAGCTCTGCTACAGCTGCGCTTAGCACAGATAAAGGTTTCTGTTTTCTCTTGCCTACCGAATGTCGTCCCTAAACTGTTCCTTAGGTGAATGAGTTCACAGCCCAGAGCTCTGCTGAGACGCATCTGAGGAAGACTCACAACACTGAAAAAGTCTGGCGCACGAAAGGCAGAGTTGCACGCTGGGCTTGCTCCTACCTGTCATATACTCTATTCTCGTAATATAAATGGACAAAGCATTAAAAAGTCTTCAGAGACATTCACGTGAAGAATTGTATTTCCCGCGTTCGTAATGACTCCAAGGAGGAAACACGCTTTCCATGCTGTCTAGTAACATTCTAGCTATTGACAAGGCTGTCAGTTTGTATATATGAATATTATTCTACCGGGGTGTTTCACCTGCTTTCTGCTGTTCCCAAAAGCAATGAAAGTTCTGCCTAAATACCTGCAACTATGTGCATCACCAGGATCATTTGGAAGATAAATTGATCCACAGGAAGGACAGAGGGAGGCCAACAACTGTCTCACCAAATGATTTACTATTTTAAATCATATGTAAACACAAAATAATCTTCACAATATCCCTACCTGTAGACACCTGAATATCTTTTTATTCCCATCTTTCAAGCAGGTAAAGCAAACACAAGACAGTGCCACTTTCCCACAGCAATCCCCTCCCGTTCCATTACGGGGTTCATTAACAATTAGGGCATGTTGGTAAGCCTCAGCAATATGACATAGTGATGGGAAATGAAAAAAAAAGGTATTAATTGATACTCAGGAATCTAGTACCTTTATGCAACTTTATCAGATGACAGAGAAAAAATTAACAGCATCGATACCAGTAACTTTTAAAACACAAGAATAGAATGGACCGCCTAACTCAGCAGATCCACTCCCCCCACAAAAGCGGGCAATTGTACAATAGAGGTTTATAAGTGTGGCATTTGATGGATGTCATCAAATAATTTAAAGAATAATTCTCAGTAAAATAAGCAGAAAAAAAAAAATTCCTAGCAATGATAACCTGCTACATACCTTGTCAGATGGGGCATGACACTCTGGAGACTCCTCCATAAGGCGAGCTAGAAACATACACAAATCTTTCTTCTCTAAGCGTACGCATGGATGAATTTCTGAAGAGGTCCAAATAAAGAGGTCATAATTAATATGTACACTAATATAGGTTCATGCTACAGAAAAGAAGGTGTTGATTGCTGCACCTTTGGTAACATGGGGAATGAAGGCAGAGTACTTGGGTAAAGGAAAACAGATTTTTAAAATTTTTTTTTAAATATACTGCCCATACAAATCAACTATCAAGAAATACAAGTGAGAGAGAAAGAAGTTTGTGCTGGTGTTGCCTAAGGAGCACACAACTTATTGCTAAGTAACACTGAGCTGGGTAACAGCCATAAAGCAATACCATCACGCAAATAACAAACTAATAAACCCAGCAGAAACTAATACTCCAAGAAAAGCTCTGGGCTGTGGTTAAATTCCTGCTGCTCATTCTATCTACAAAGAAGTAACAAAACTTCAATTGAGATGCCTTGTTTTTGTGCTATTTCCTGAAGCCAAAGAGATTTGCCCATTTCAGTTGACTGTATTGAGATGATTAACCAGAGCAAAGGGATACAAACCATCCTCCATGTCCTCAGCTCCAGGTCTCCTCTTCCAAGAAAAAAAAAAATTCTTCAACTTACTTTTGAAGTAAAGCACTGTAGTAAAGAGAATATATGTGGACATGTGTGTGTGTATACATACAAATGTATTTATGAACAAGTAACTTGTGTTTATTCACGTCTTAAAAACAATAAACACCCTTCAAAATGCAAAGAAGACACAAAGGAAAACCTGGTATCTTGTATTGCTGATCCCTTTTCTTTTTGCCAGCACAATAAATCTTGAGAAAAACAAAAACTATTTGTACCATCCCCATTAAATATGCAACTACCAGTCCAATGACAAAGTACTTCACAGCATTCTTTATTATAAAACAGAATTAGCACAAGCATTAAGTATTTCCCATTGACAGATACCTCATGACTTCAGGATTAGCTCGCTGATGCTTAATGGCCTTTTTTTTTAACTTCTTCCATTATTTTCCACCAAAACCTGATTTTCTTCCATCATGTTTATCCCCAGTGTGACATAACAGAACAAGTCAGTACTTCACTTACCCGCAGGTCTGTTAGCAAGACGTCTTCAATGATAATAGCCTTCAAGTAGCAAAACAAATGCTTTTATACTGTCCTTCTCTCCTGTGAGTGAGTCACGTACACTCTGTTTCGCCTTTGACACTACTCGGACCCACCCTTGCAATATTTGTATGTCATATGGAGATCAGTTTTGTGCATTAGAGAAGGTGATCAGGACAACTAAACGTTGACCTATGACCACTACACCCATGTAAATGCTCTCCCCCTCAACTTAAAATGAGGAATTAAAAGATAGATTTGTGTTGGTATCGCTATTTAGCAGTGCTCAGATCTCTAACAAAACATCTTCTCCAAGCTGTGTGAACTCACAAGTAATGAGTTGTAATTTATTAAATTAATTAATTGATTTATTAAAAGTAATTTACAATCTAAATACTTCTATTTTATGATGTACATAGTCCACCAATATTTACCTAGGCAATCAATATACAAAGCAGGACTGTCAAAGAGCGGAAGTGCTTTTTATAAAAGAGGCTTAATATTATTTTCCATACTCAATCATGCTGTTCACACATTTTTTCTTTTAATTTTTTTAACCTACTCCTGAATTCCTCCTACCGCTGTGCTCTAGAGAAGCATCAAAGTGTACCAAGCACATGTGATTTTCAAAGTTTTTCCAGTATCTTCTATTACTCTCACTAAACTGAAGCGGAGTCATCATTTTGTTAAACTGAAACAGGAAGTCAGTCAAAAGGAGTGAACAGTTCTGGAAAATGCTAGAAACATAACACCACACATGTTGTTTTTCTTGGACTGGCAGTTCCTCAAAGCAGCAGGTGACCAGTGCAGGCCCTCTCTCCGTGCTGCCACGCCAGCGTGAGTGATTTGCTTCAGCTAACAACAGAACTGGCAAGAACGAGGAAGCTCACGGGCAAGTAAAATACACTTAGAGACATTGAAACCGATCTCCTATTAAACCCCACCCAAACAGTGTTTTAAACAGGCTCAAGTTTGCAAAGTTTACAAATTCTGGAGTGTGTAATTTCTAAAGCCACAGCTCCCAGTTTGGGCCCCTGGTGCCAGCTCGGCCCGATGCCCTACTCAAGGCCTGATTTCCAACACATGTATTTTAGCCCAAAAGCAGCTTGACATCCGGGTATTTTGGGTTGATGTGTTGGAAAGAAAACCCTGACAGAAGAGCTGACGCATTGGGCTTATGTGTGCATTGTCTTTAACACCACGGAGGACAACGGCCCACCAGCGCACAGGCCTGCCACGCTCTCGCCGCTGACTGTTAAAGCCGGCCACTAACTCCGCCTGAGCCGGTAACAGCGGACACAGGGCCTTCCCCTGCCGGGCCTGGAGGAACTGCTGTGGGGACACAGAATCAAAGAAAGGCAGGATTGGAAGGGACCTTTGGAGATCATCTGGTCCAACCCCCCTGCTGAAACAGGTGTGCCTACAGCACGGTGCACAGGAACGCGTCCAGGCAGGTTTTGAATCTCTCCGGAGAAGGAGACTCTGCAGCCTCCCTGGGCAGCCTGTGCCAGTGCTCTGTTACCCTCACAGTAAAGAAGTTCCTCCTCATGTTCAGGTGGAACTGCCTGTGCTCCAGTTTGTGCCTGTTGCCCGTTGCCCTGTCGCTGGGCACCAGTGAAAAGGGTCTGGCCCCATCCTCTTGACACCTGCCCTTTAGATATTGATAAGCACTGATGAGATCTCCTCTCA
>VZSC01008937.1:0-36183 GCA_013398225.1 Steatornis caripensis
TTGCCAATCAAAAGTCAGAGTAGGGTAATGAGAAATAAAAACAAATCCTAGAAAGACCTTCTCCCACCCCCTCCTTTCTTCCTGGACCCAGTTTCACTCCTGGCTTCTCTCCTCCTCCCCCCGAGTGGCACAGGGGGACGGGAAATGATGGTTGCAGTCAGTTCATCACATGTCTCTGCTGCTCCTTCCTCCTCACATCGTTTCCTTGCTCCAGCGTGGGGTCCCTCCCACAGGAGACAGTCCTTCACGAACTTCTCCGATGTGAGTCCTTCCCATGGGCTGCAGTGAAGCCCATGAGCTTCACAAACTGCTGCAGTGTGTGTCCGTTTCATGGGGTGCAGTCCTTCAGGAACAGACTGTTCCAGTGTGGGTCCTCCACAGTGTAACAAGTACTGCCAGAAGACCTGCTCCAGTGTGGTCTCCTCTCTCCATGGGTTCACAGGTCCTGTCAGAGGCCTGCTCCAGCCTGGGCTTCCCAAGGGGTTACAGTCTTCTTTGGGCATCTGCCTGCTCTGGCGCGGGGTCCTCCATGGGCTGCAGTGCATATCTGCTCCATCATGGACCTCCATGAGCTGCAGGGGGACAGCCTGCCTTACCATGGTCTTTACCATGAGCTGCAGGGGGATTACAGTTTAAGGCTGGGCTGGGTACTAAATAGACAACAGATGCTCTCTGTTAACCCTTTTCCTCCCCAGAAGGGGAAGGGAAAGAGAAAAGGGAGAGAGGCTTATGGATTGGAAAAAGTAAAACAGTTTTAATGAAACTATAACAAAAAAGTATGATAATAATTATAGAAAAAATACTGAAACATATACAAATATATACAAAACCAATATCATACTCCCCCGATGATGATCATGTCACCCTGAACACTGCAGAGCAGGCCCTGGGACAGTCCCAGACTGGACTCAGCAGCAGACAGGAACTGGATCCAGGAACACATGCATCAGGATTGAAAGCAGAAGAAACGGACAGAGTCCTCCTCAGATGCCAACCATAGAAGAAGAAAGCTTGACCCTCGTGATCCCTCAGCTTTATACCGAGTATGACGTGTATGGGATGGAATACTTCATTTGGTCAGGTTTGGGTCACCTGTCCAGCCTGCTCCTCCCTGCAAGAGTGTTGCAGATGTGACCCCTTTTCTGCCCTTTCATTTCTGGCGCAAAAGAAGTTTAGCACAACCAAACAGTGACCTTGGTTTCCATACAAATAAGCATAAGCAAGAGTGTTTCTGTGTACTATTCCTACTGTTACTCCAGCAATAACTATAAACATTAAGACTTATCACTGCTAGAAGCAGACACTGTCTGAAACACATGCTGTTAATTTCAGAGAGTACAGTCTCTTAGAAGAGACGTAACTAAGAAGTAAAATTGCTAAAAAAAATTAAAAATGGCTCCATCCTAGCTCAAACCAAGACATTCCACCCCTCATTCCATAGCATTTGCGTCACGCTCAGGTCACTACTGCTTTTTGTCCTCAAATACGTACATACATACATGAGTTCATCTAATTCATGATTGCAGGTTTCAATCTGTTGTAACAGTCTCTCAGGAGAGATGATATGAAACTTGTCATAGTTTGTGCACACAGGTTGCAGGTGAAAGATGTCAGCCTCAAGGAGGTTACTGGATGCCACTTGATGAAGCTAACTCCGGTTTCATCACCAAACACTGATTGAACACTGTTAGTATTATGTAGCAATTAACATCATACAGCCTGAAAATGAGTATTCTCACCCAGCATTAGACTCCCTTGAGGTACACATCAGACTTCACCATCTTTTAGCATTACTCACCAAGTACATCCAGTCCTTGAGCAAAAGCAATCCCACAAATGGGTTTGCCTTCGCTCAAAGCAGGAAAAATCCAAACAGTTTTCCCCAACAAATTCCTTGCACCACAGAGACTTTATCCCCTTCTACTGTATGTGAAAGGTCTGATGAGCAGGGCCAGCTTTATTGATGGATCCCTTGGTGTTAACTAACCAGGTGGCTTGTGCCAAATGTTTATCCCAATGTTTAAAGGTACCACCACCCATTGCATTCAGGGTAGTTTTTAAGAACCCGTTGTATTGTTCAATTTTTCCAGAGGCTGGTACATGATAGGGGATATGGTATACACACTCAATGCCATGTTCTTTGACCCAGTTGTCTATAAGACTGTTTTGAAATGAGTCCCATTGTGTAACTCAATTCTTTCTGGAGTACCATGTTGCCACAAGACCTATTTTTCAAGACCCAGAATAGTTCCAGCCATCCGGTGCTTGCTTCCTTCCTTGCTTGCTTTGGGGTTGGACTAGATGATCTCTAGAGGTCCCTTCCAACCCCTACCATTCTATGTTTCTATGATTCCACCATTGTAAGCATGTAGTGCTTACCCTGGCACCTGGAACACCTCCTTCCCCTCCTTCTTCAATGACCTTGCTGTCGGCAGAGTTTTTTCTCTCATGTATTCTCACTCCTCTCTTTAGTTCTCACAGAGGGACTGCTACTGTTGCTGATGGGCTCAGCCTTGGCCAGCAGCAGGTCTCTCTTGGAGCCAGCTGACATTGGCTCTGTCGGACACAGGAGCAGCTTCCAGTAGCTTCTCACATCAGCCAGCCTTGCAGCCCCCCTGCTACCAAAACCTTGTCACAGAAACCCAGTACAGATCTGTAAAAAGCTGACACTTTCATCCATAGGCAGTGGATAGTATGCTGAAATCTAAGTTGCCATATATAGTGTTTGTCTGTATTTGTACACTAAACAACTATTAGTACTGCAAACTCTTGAGTTTCTGACAACAGCCTTTTGATTCTTGGTTTCAATTCGGTCAGCTGAAAACTGGCAACACTCGTAACAACACTAGTGGTTAGTGGCAGGCAGTCATCTAACCATTAGAAACTACAGTCCTTGACTTGTTTCTCAGAGGGTAAGAAACAACTCTCTGATAATAATTACTTCTGGTCATAACTGGCCACAGTTCCAAAGTCACTCAGTGTCCAGCATCCTGAAAACTTGATGATCTGGCCATTTATTTAGGTACTTTGCATAGCTTTACTTATTTTGAAAATCTACCTTTGACAACTAAGTGCTATTTAAACTTATTATAGACAAGTTGAGGCTGTTTTGTGATCTTAAATAATAACACACTCTCCCTCCCCAGGATCTGGAACACTGGCTGGCAGATTTACAGATTCAGGAATTTGTTTTATTCATTTTTCTAATGGAAATGGTGTTATGATGACTCTCTCCTAAATATGGAGAATTCCAGAGAAAAAAACAATTATGTCCACTCATGAATATCCAGGGTTCAAACCTCCTGCCTTTTGTTTCCCTAAAATTGTTTTTTCTGTGCTGTCAGCAGAGATCTGACAGGGAGAAATTTGTGTTATTGCAGCTGAATGCTGGGAGACATACTTGTTCCTGAACGGCTAACAGTATCTGAAGGCAGTCAGGAGACTAACCAATGGAATTACCTATCAGAACGAGGAAGAAATTGTCAAAACCAAAACCTACACAATTTCCTAGCATGCTCAGTCCTGAGCTGGCAATGCCAAATCCGAACAGCTCGTGTTCACACAGCACTAGGGCATGACAAGTGAGTATCGGGCTACTATTTCAAGGCCTCTTTGGCTGAGATGCCCTGCTACTGCAACTTCAGTGGCTAACTAACAGCATGAGAGAAATGGTGCTTAGCAGTTGAAATCTATTACAAAACTATATGGATCTATTTTAAAGCCTGCGCTAAAGTAATTACATAGAATTCAGAATTTACAGTATAAAAAACAGATGGAAGTCCTTTTCATTGCACAGTGCAATGAAATCTGTTCCCCATCCAGCACAACCCCAACCCACAGAGGCAGGGGCTGGAGTAACAGAAAGACGTAGCTGAAAGGCTGTTGAACAAGAAGCCTAACTGCGTGAGGCCGAAAGAGCCGAGATGGATAATTTTCTCCAAAGACCCCAGCTGAAACCTTTTCTTTGCAGTAAAGAGCTCATTTCAGCTTCTGCGTAGTTCATTTGACACTCTTCGGACCCCTTGCTGTGTGACTTCTCTCCAGTCCAAAGCATACAGTCCTAACCCCTCAGATGAGAGAGGTAAAATTTGCAGCCTAAATAGATGTCTCCTGACCTTTGGTTGTGACTTATGTTTCCCAGGGACATTGTGTGCATTTGATAACTGGCATTTTCTAACAAAGACAAATTTTCAATGCTGCTGTGAGGGAAATACACTGAATACGTCAAACAAGAACCTGCATCATTTTCATCTGGACCAGTGACTGACATATAAAAGCGTGATAAGTCAGATTTCATCTCTTCACAGTGTTTCCAACTTTACTTCCTTTACTCCTGTAGACTGAAGCACAAGACCTACAAAACTGTTGATTTTTTGGGGGAAAACAAGAAGCTCCATCTCTCTGTTCTCTCTTCAGTCTCATACTCTTCATGTGTCATGTGTGCATGCGCACACACACACTCCCCATCATGGTGATATAGGCCCCCCATAGTTACAGGATGGTTTCTGTCTTGTCTCACTGTGGAAAAATTCCAGGTCCAAAATCTATCAAGCAATATTTTGTAGTTTTGTTGGCAAGAGAAAGGGCAGTAAGATTTTGTTTCCTTGCAGTGTAAGGATTGTTTAAAAACATATTTTCCTCTGATTAGAAATTATTTCTGCAACTAGTGTTCACAGTTCCAGCTAGATTTGCTGGCACTGCAGAGCTGAATACATACGAATATGTAGAAAGGGTAGAATTCTTCATAAATGGCCCCAGGAGAGCTTAAAGAGCTCGGAGGGTAATGCATAGATCACCATAATTAAGTGGTATTATATTTATTCCTGGCTCAACTGAGAGAAATTACTAGAAGGGAAATTTCTACATTTTGAACTTGTGAACTTACCATTTTATGCACAGTCAGAATTGCAGCTTCCCTAATTTGTATTTTGCAACTATTATACTGACAGAAAGACAATTTCAGAAACAGGAAAATCTGACTGTAAAAACCTGCAATAACTGACACAGTAGAATCATATGTAGGAGTAGTACTTGGAAAAAATGACTTAAAGATTGGCTGCATAGATGTCAATTTTTCTGTCTTGTTTACATCAGCCCAATGTCAGCTATCTGTAAACTCCTCAGAAGATCCCCATGCATGGCCTGTAGCATGAATTGGATGTTGGAGCTTTTTGGAAGTGAAATGGCGAACCAGATTAGATTGTTGGGGCTCTGCAGAACTGAATAAATCTTAAACTTTTATTTATCCTCATGATTAGGCTCCACATTCTTTCCCATGAATCATGGCTGTTGGAAGATGCTTCTGACTAGTGTCTGGACAGAACCTCTCAACACATACAGGTTGTAACTCTATGAATCAGAGATAATTATCTGTCATACAGTGAAGGCGTACAAAGCAACAGAAAGAGCTGGATGTGGAAAAGTTATTTGGGTCACCACCCAGTTTTAACATTTATTTATTTTTAATCACTATTTGCATATCACCTAAACTTCATGGTGTTCTCTAGTTTCTGCACCTCTAGACAACTCAGCAAACAGTAGTCACAAACAGGATAGATTATTTCTCAAAAACGATGGCATCCTAGCAGATGCCATTCTTTGCCACTGGATTTCCCTTTTTTTTTTCAGGACACAGTGTTTCACCAGTACTTTTAGCACTGATGAATGCTTGCAAGTATAAGCACTTACAATGTGGAGTGCATTGCATTCAAGTTTGCAGGACATTCTGTACATGCTCTGTTGACCTACATATGCCTTCTGGCTCTTGCACAAGGACACAAGGCAGCTCTGTTTCCTGCTATGAGTCATCATTCAAGAATGGTATTTAAATAGGAGAAAAAGTAAGACAAAACTCCAGATTCCAGGGAACAGCAAGTAGCAGCCTGTGGTTTTTACAGACAGAATTACAGTTTTTTTCCTTTTTAGTAACCATCTTGCTAGCAACTCAGAGCCTTGTAGTTTTTATTATGCTACAACTAGCCTGAGTGGAAACACTCTATTAAGAGCATGTTGACCTTGGCCTACTGTAGTGAAGTCAATGTTGTCCATGTGTTTGTCTCCACTACAGTTTCACAGTGAGAAATTTTATGAATACACACATGCACAACTCCTTTTTAATAATGAAGATACAGTCTTAGATTAAAGAATAAACATTTAGAACCTGGATTGGTTGGCTGAGGAGTGCACGCATTAACCTTTACAAATATCAGGTGCTTCAAGTTAAACAGCCATTAGTTAACTTGAAGTAAAGTCAAGAGAAGACAAGCTCTGTTGGGAGGATGGGAAGTGCTAAAAGAAATATTTTCTGGGTGAGTTAGTCTGCATCTTGTACATTCCCCTGAAGCAACTAACAGTGATTACTATAAGAGACAGCATACTAGATTAAACCACTCTAATCTACTAAAGTAATGCTTTCCTTGCTGTAGAATGCTAATAAATAAATGTAGAATGCTAATAAACATCTTGCTATACCCCAGCTTTTCCCAATGCTTTCTGTTTCGTTTCTGTCAAAGTGTTTTCTGTCTTATAGGCAAGATCATTTCCTCTCTGAGGACTACGGGTTGGCAAATGAAATTACATACTTTTTTCAATGTTGTCAAAATTTGGGGGGTTTTGCTGGGGTTTTTTTAGCTATCATTTTTGTCAGGAACAGAAAAAAAAAACAAGGGGAAATCTATGGTAATTAAGATTTGGGGGAAGGGAGGAAAGAAGATGAAGAACAGCACAGGGAGGAAATGGGACTCAGCTGGCTAAGAAAAACAACTAGAGCATGGAGGATGAACAGCAAGAGGTAAGAGGAGCAGTGAAGGGACTTACTCATACTCTTACTGTGAAAAGGCAGGATAAGCATTTCACAGATGTTAAAAAACTAAACTAAAAGTATCAATAAAACAGAATCTGTTACCTAGATTTTTCCAACCGTTCTCAGGCTATGAGTGACTGAATCTGATTCATTTGCTTGGTGGCTGTAGGCAGCCTGTACAAAATGAGCTGATCTTTGTTTTCTGAGGAAGTAGTGTTCATATCCCTCTACTTCACAGGGCACTGATCAGTCCTTGTGTTGGCAGTCTCTGCTAGAAGGCCTATTACAGCAACAACACAGAAATTAAACTGCATTTTGCTTTAGCAGTGGTCTCCTGGGCTCAGAGAAGAACCACAAGGGGAAGGAAGAAGTAGAGTGGGTGTAAAAGTTCATATGCTCCTACCTACACCACACCTCTTCTGAGGCCAGACAAAGACTTTCACTGTCAGTGATCTATCCAAGGCAGAAGGTTCTCTTCCAAAAACACCTCCAGGAAAAACTACCTTATTCTAATATTATTAACATTCAACTGGAGGGGAAGAACAGCAGCAGCTGTACCATCACAACACAGGTTGGCTTTGGGGCTGCTTAGAATAGAATAGAATAGAATAATTTCAGTTGTGAGTGACCTACAACAATCATTTAGTCCAACTGCCTGACCACTTCAGGGCTGACCACAAGCTAAAGCACATTCTTAAGGGCATTGTCCAAATGCCTTTTAAACACTGACAGGCTTGGTGCATCAGCCACCTCTCTAGGAAGCCTGTTCCAGTGTTTGACGACCCTCTTGATAAAGAAATGCTTCCTCATATCCAGTCTAAACCTCCCCTGGCACAGCTTTAAACAATTCTGTCTTGGTTTGAACCAGAACAGAGCCCACTCTCCTTTCAGTAATTTTACCTTTCAGTTAAGTCTCTTCTAAGTGACTGCACATTCTGAAGTTAACGGCAGATTTTTCAGACAGTATCTGCTTCTAGAATTGATAACGCCTGATGTTTGTAGTTATTACTAAGGTAGCAGTATGAATGGTATGCAGAAAGGCTCTTATTTATACTTATTCCTGTAGAAACCAAGATCACTGCTAAATTTCTTACGTGCTGCAAGAGAAAGGGCGTAAAAGGGTCACACCTGCAGGGAGAAGTGGACCTGAAAGGTGACCCGAAACTGACCATACTTGGTTAAGTATTTGTGCTGGGTCTGTGTGGCGGGGCTTTGGTAGCAGGGGAAGGGGCTACATGGACGGGTGGCCCCTCTCAGAAGCGCTCCAAGCTCCCCCATCTCCAAGTCGTCCCGGCCTCAGGCTAAGGCCGGGACATTTAGAGACAACACATGTGCCTCTGCAATGAAGTGTTTAAGAAGGGGACAAAGGATCTGCAGCAGAGGAAGGAGGGGGAGGTGAGAGAAGCACCTGTGCACATACCAGGAGTCAGTAAGGAAGAAGTGGGAGGAGGCGGCCAGAGCAGAGATCCCTCTGCAGCCCACGGAGCATCACGGTGGAGCAGCCCATGAAGCATCACGGAGGAGCAGGGATGGACCTGCAGCCCATGAAGGACCACGGTGGAGCAGAGAAGGACCTGCAGCCTGTGGAGGACCTCATGTGAGGGGAGGTGCCTGCTCCCGAAGAAGGCTGTGACTCTGTGGGCAGCCCGTGCTGGGTCGATGCGTTCCTGAGGGACTGCACCACGCGGGAAGGACTCATGTTGGAGGGGTTCGTGAGGGACTGTCTGTCATGGGAGGGACCCCGCGCTGGAGCAGGGGCAGTGTGTGAGGAGCCCTCCCCACCTGAGGAGGAAGGAGCGGCAGGGACAATCTCTGGTGAACCGACTGCACCCCCCATTCCCTGTCCCCCTGCGCCGCTGAGGGGGAGGAGGGAGAGACATCGGGAGCAGGGGGACTAGAGACAGAGAAGGAGGGAGGTGTGGGGGGAAGGGTATTTATTCGTGTTTTAAGATCTGGGTTTTCATGTCTCCTTATCCTACTCTGATTTGATTGACAACTGATTAAATTGAACATTTTTTTCCCCAAGTTGAGTCTGTGTTTGCCTGTGACCATAACTGGTGAGCGAACCCTCCCTGTCCTTGTCTCAACCCACCAGGTTTTGTTACATTTTCTCCTCATCCTGGTGTGGGGTGAAATAGAGAAAATGTAAATATTAACCCATTTTAAAGAAATATAATTTTTAACTCATTTTAGAAAACATGATTTTAAGGACAGTTGTTTTTGTAATATTTGCCTGCCTGCTTAATTCTTGTTGCCTACTTGCTTGAGATCCGCGCTGAGCTTAACAAAGAAGAACTGTAGAGAAAGTATGTAAGCAAAAAGATAAGGATGTCGTAAATTTCTTAGACACTTAGAAAAAGCCTTGAATAGTTGTAAGATAAGGAAGCTCCGGAGCTGATTTGCAAGGCCGAAAAATAACAAGCGGCAACAACAGTCTTGAAGGACATGGTCTACGTGGTCCCAAAACTGAGTTTGCGCAGAAGCAGGGGTCAATCAGTGAACACAGTGAGGAAGACTACCGAAGACCACCAGAGGACCCCTGAAGACCACCCAGAGGATCACCTGCACAGGCGTATCACCTATTAGCATATGCAATTAAATTCTCAGAAAAGTAATGAATATGTAATGGATTTCTGGGAAATTGCATGAGTATGTATGATTTGAATCTGTTTATGCTGAACCTGTGAGACACTTAGCGAGCATGCTGGGTGGAACTGATCCCCTGTTCTTCCGGCACCGCTAATAAAGAATACCTGCTTAATAGTCACATTGGCTATTGAGTTTATTTCTTTGATTCAGATGGGAGGAGTGAGCGAGCGGCTGCATGGTTCTTTGTTGCCAGCTGGGCTCAAACCACGACAGTATTCCATCCCATCACATCACACTAAGTATAAAGCTGAGGAATCAGAAGGGTCAAGCTCTTTTCTTCCACTGCTGGCATCCAAGGATGACTCTGTCCATTTCTTCTGCCTTTGATCCCAATCCGTGCGTTCCTGAATCCAGTTCCTGTCTGCTCCTGAGTCCAGATGGGGACTGTGCCAGGGCCTGCCCTGCAGCATCTGGGGTGCTGTGATTGTCATGGGTGGGGCACGATATTGGTTTTATAGATGTTTATATGTATTTCATTATTTCCCATTAATATAATTAATGGGAAGAAGAGATCAGCACCTCCCTCTCAACTTCCCCTCCTCGGCAAGTTGTAGAGAGCAATGGGGTTCCCCCTAAGCCTCCTTTTCTCCAAAACAGACAAGCCCAAAGTCCTTAGCCACTCTTTCTAGGCCATGCCTTCCAGTACATTCACCAGCTTTGTTGCTCTCCTCTGGACTCATTCAAGGACCTTCACATCCTTCTGAAATTGTGGGGCCCAGAACTGCAGACATCACTCAAGATGAGGCTGCACCAACGCTGAATACAGCAGGATAGTCACCTCTTCTGACCATCTGGTTATGCCATGTTTAATGCACCCCAGCATGCAGTTTGCTGCCTTGGCTGCCAGGGCACACTGCTGGCTCATACTGAGCCTGCTGTTGACCAGCACCCCCAGATCATGCCCTGTGGGACTGCTCTTCAGCCACCGCTCTCCCAATTTTCACTTGTGCCCCGTATTACTTCATCCTAGGTGCAGAATCCAGCATTTGGACTTGTTAAATTTCATCCCATTAATCGTAGTCCAATGCTCCAATCTATCTAGATCCCTCCACAAGGCCTCAAGAGAGTCAACAGCACCTCCCACTTTAGTATCAGCAAACTTGATTATCAGCAAACATCATCTTGCTCCTACCTCCAGCTGTCTGCCACCCCTTTCACTTTCACCCCTTCATGGAGAGGTACTTTGCTCCAGATCACAGAAGTTATCAGTTTGAAATGTAACTTTACAGAGGGGAAAATAGGTTGGTTTTTTTTTCCCCACCTCTTCAGTAACCTAATTAACAGTGCAGTTCCACACACTGTTGCCCTGATTTACTGAGGAGGGATAAATTGCATTAGCGAGGGAGAAGCAGCAGGAGGAATAAACACCTTGAGGGACAGGATCTGATGCTGAGAAAACAGTATTTGGAAGGACTGCTTCAAGTCACCTGCTGAAGGGCTAGCTGTTCATGGGAGCACTGAGAGAAGCTGATTTAGACAAGGTTTCAAGGTCTCGAAGAGCTCTGTGCCTGGCCCACCACACCAGCCCTGCAGGTGGGTCTGGTCACCAGCAACTCTATTGTTTTCCTAATAACTGTTTCCGCGACATTGTCATGCAGACAGTATTAGTCATCCTGGCTGGAAAAGGGGGTGTCAAAGCTTCACACTCCAGTGTGAGTCACCTGTGGTGGGGGAGGGCAGCTGCTGGTCTCCAAGGCATCTGGAAAGGACTGGTTTGGTGAGGGTGGATCCTCTTTTAAGAGCTTGTAAGCACAAAGTCCGTGTTCAGTGAACTGGCTGCTAGTACCAGGGAATGAAGTTCTATGCATTCATCCCATTCCTTCACTAGTAGCTGTAGTAGTAATGTGGTTTCATTAAAAATATGAGACCGCAAGAGCTTAAGACACAAGGAGCGGTTAGAAGCATTTCTGTTGATAAGGAACCCCTCCCCCCATCTCTTGGCCTTGAAACCTGAAATCAGAAACAAAATTTAATGACTTCTGCCATGCACTTCTGGAGGGACTGGCCACAAGCAGTACTATACAGAGCCATTCCTGCACAGCAAGGACAGGAGGCCTCCAGAGCAGCTCTGGAGCGTGGCAGTGTGTGGGAGTTGCTACACTTGTTTAACAGGTTTAGCTGTCCCAGACACAACAGCCCTGGAGTTGTCAGCATTTCCAGCACATTAGCCATCACCTCCTGGCAACTGTGAACTGACAATGTCTTCTTCCCCACCTGGAAAAAAGATGAGGTGCACGAGGGTTAGAAGGCTCCTCTGTATACCTTCCCATACAACTGTCTGTGCATGGGATTGTCCCTCCCCACATGCTGGGGAGAGTCTCTCCTCCTACCAATAAAGAGCCAAAAAGATAAAGGCAATGGGAAACCTGTACTTACAAGCCCAAACTTACATTCTCACTAAAACTGTTTTGATCTGCTGAGGCTGGGAGGCAGCACTGATACTGAATATTCTCAAGTATGTGAAACCAAAGACGTTTGTGACTCAGTGCTTCTGGACCCAGGTGTCTTCGACATGTGTGAACTGTGCTTCACGATCTCTGGCTATCTGATGCCTAGAAGATGACTACTCCATAGTTAACTGCACCCTCAGGCCTCTTTCAGTCACAAAATGGATGGGTCTGGCTTTAAGCTGGGTGCAGAGGCAGGGGAAAAAAGAAAGATGGCTTGCAGAGCTCCTCTCAGACACCTTGCCTACCTAATGGTCTAACTGTGCTGAGGGACAGTCTGGTCCAGTTTCTTATCCAAAAGCCTTGCTTAGACTCAGCTTTATAGCTTCTAAGTGGAATGAATAAAAACCTGCCCTTTGACTGTCAAATTCTGTCACTTAGACTGTAAGTAAATACTTTATTAAGACTTGTTTACACATGAAGCTTTTCCTGATTAAGTCCATGTGTGGATACTTTTGTTCCTAACAAGGAATGTCCATGTGCAGTTATTTCAGAGCAGCCATTGCACTTTTAAATTCATTGCCTCCCCCAACTCACATTAACTTTGAAGTGCTGTTAAAACGTATTTTTGAGAGCTTGTCTACCTGCCAATACAATATAGCAAACTGAAGACAGAGTGCTCTTCATGTTAGTTAAGAAGGCATAAGAATAGCTGCCATGCTCTTAAATTCACACCCCAGCTTGTTTCACAGTATTTCAATTATACAGACAGCCTTGACCATTTTTTTTTTTTTGCCATGTCACCCTAAAATCCCTAGCTGTGGTAGGGAGAACTCTCTCCATTCCACACTTTCCATGATGACATGATATAAAGAATGCTTCTTGGACAGATATGGAAAAAACAGAGGAAAAAACATATTTGGTCATTTGAATAAAAATTCCTGTACAGGAGCCAATGCCATTTGGCTTAAATTACTTCATCTGTTTATGACTGTTTAATATTTAGTTTGTTATATTGCCATCATCTCACTACGTCCAGCCACTTTTCTATGTAATTTCCCTTGCCTCATCATACGTAATTCCATGGAAAGGTCCTCCTGCAGTTAAAAGTAAAACCTACATGAGAATGAAAATATATTCCAAGTACAGTGTGCACACATTGACACAGGTGCTGTAATTATGGTTGATGATTAGTGGTGAGTGAATATTTATTGACAAAAAAAGATGGAGAAGAAAAGCAAAAATATTCTTGGTTTTTATAAAACTTTTGTAAAATTAGAGCATTTTGAATTTACAATTTTTGCACCATCCTTCCTAATTTCTTAAAGTTTGAGTGACAAAGCTGAAGAAAATTCAGCCCTCCCAGTCTCCATGACCAATGGAACCACAAAGCCAAAAAGTCTAAGAATGGATACAACTATAGGGTAAGGGGCACTGCTGGCAATTTGTTTTTGTTCGGAGGATAAGGCAAAAAGAGACTCAACTACTGATGCATGTGCACTTGCAAAGTCTGCTGGTACATACATGTAATTGTCTTCATAAACATTTCTTATTAGGCGCAAGACTTGCTGTTAAATGTCCTACGCCCAAGGGCAACAGTGTAATCTTGATGTCCTTTTATAAACTTTGCTCTTACTGATCCATGTCTTCTTTGCCTACCAGATGTGAGCAGATTGCCTAAATCACATGAGAACAACAATCTGAATTTGGCTGTAGGACTTGATCACATGAGAACACAGGGACAGGTCAGCAGCCATGACCTACTTAGCTTTCTGGGAGGAGATGCAGACTCTTAATCACGATAAAGCCCTTGTGTAGGCGAGCATGCATGATGGTTTTTATGAGATCTGCTGTAGCTGTGAGGAATAGCAAGTTAATCTTTTATGTAGGAATATGTCTAGTCCTGTAGGGAGTGGGGCATGGGGGGTAGTTAACAGTTGCGCCTCTGCTTTTCTTTTGAGCAAATAATGCGTTCCTCCTGGCAGCTTACAGTCTGCTGGCGACCAGCTCAGCTCTGAAATATGAGCTATGGTATATGGGTGGATGGAAGGTCAGCCTGGAAGGGTGTGGGAGAGGATTTCCATTCCAGACACAGGCTTTTGGTTAAGAGCACTATTGTTCAAATGTGAGTTATTCGAATGATCAATGAGAAAAAATCTCTCTCCTCCCCTCTCTCCCCTTTTTTAGCAATCCTAACGTAAGCATAAAGGAAGATAAACACTTTTTGTTATATTTCGTTGGTTTCATAGTCCTGATTGCATTGAGCATTTCACAGTAAAACTTCAAAGTGCTGCTGCCTTTTCATTTTACATATGGATGTACAGTTTGCTTGAAAATATGTGTCCTGCTCAAATTACATTAAGAAAACACTGGAACTATGATATACACCCATCAGCTAGACATAAATTAGCGCTATTTCAAATTCTGCTGCGTCTCATCGATTTTCAGCATTTTTGCTCCCATCCTAGGAAACAGGTTTTTACACACCTCTGCTGGCACTTGGAGAGTTTAGTCTCAATGCCGTCAAACAATGAACACTTTGTGAAACCCAAGCATTAAAGAATTCACAAACAATGAGAGAAAAACAAGAAAAAACTTGTTTCAACAAATGAATTGCCGTGATAAGAGGCACTGTTAAAAAAAAAGCATGTGAAATCCATGACATTTAAGCACATATATTCCTTATTTGTAGCTAAGGGATACATGACACAAATATGGGACAATGTGTGATCCAGAACTGGTAGGACATCTTACATAATTACCCAAGTTATTGCTCAAACTCGGGGAACTGTGAATTACACTTCTGAGGTTAAAAATGACAGCGGAAGCAGGAGGTTCTTTGATCAATTCAACTTCTTCAGAAAGACTGTACACAATAATACTGCCTGAAATGAGCAGGAACCTAATAACAGGAGACACTTTCTTAGAAAACTGCCAGCAAAATGTATTTCTCCCATACAGGTCTGATATTTCATAGAATCACAGAATCATCGAATGGTTTGTGTTGGAAGGGACCTTAAAGATCACCTAGTTCAAACCCCCCTGTCATGGGCAGGGGCACCTTCCATGAGACCAAGTTGCTCAAAGCCCCATCCAACCTGGCCTTGACACTTCCAGGGAGGGGGCATCCACAACTTCTTAGGTCAACCTGTTCTAGTGTCTCACCACCCTCATAGTGAAGAATTTCTTCCTAATACCTAATCTAAATCTATTCTCTTTAAGTTTAAAACTGATACCCCTCGTCCTATCCCTACATGCCCTTTTAAAAAGCCTGTTTTGTTTGCCAATACATGCATATGTTTGGTGATGGAGGCCATTCTCTCGCACTATAAAGGAGCACAAACTTTTCATATTTTACTTGGAATGAGGTAGTTGTTGCTTAACTGAAGGGAGGTACCACCCTAATGGAAAATTAATGCTGAAAGTTTCTTCGTCCAGTTCAGGAAAAGAAGTATTACAGAGCACATACATTAAAACACCCGCCACCACCACCCATGGGCAAACTACAAAAATGAGAAAACTGCATTTATAAAACTTGTGATTCAGACAAATGCTGATGTCCAATCAATGAATGTAAATTAAAAAACTCCTCCAGGAACATCACATTAATAACCTTATCCCTGCTCTGAGGCAAAGTCCAATAACTTCTAAAGACTAGACAAATCACAATTACTTGGTCATCTCATAGCTCAAAGACCTGTAAACATGGATGTTTATAAGCCATAGTCTGCTTTGCTGTACCAAGGCACATCATTTTGGTGCTGCATATGAACTCTAAGAGACACTACACCGAACAAGACTGTATATCATTTAGAAGATAAATCTTGGAGAAAAAATAGACTTTTTACTGAGGCCCACAGAGATATTTTGACCTCCAAATGATTTCTAGGAGGAAGGATGCACATCTACTCGTTCGTCAATTAATACTTTTTGTGTGTTTGTTTTACTCTTCATTTGCTCTCCTCTGGCAACCTCCCTTCATCCCTTTTTGTCTTTCTTCAATCTACAACGCTCTCCCCTTTCCTCCTATGCCTTGTGTAACTTTTCCAACCCATTCTCTCTTCCCATTCTCTTCACCGTTCTTGCTTCTCTTCTGGTGCTCTCTCATGAGACCTGGCCTTGACTCTTCTAATTTGACATTTACACTCTGCAAGAAAAGAGACTGGTGATAGTTTCAGTTTTGTGTTCTCTTCCTCCTTTCCTCTTCTCATCAAGTTCTGAGTCACCAAAATACTTCAGACTAAAAAACTTGCATTCATGACTGTGGTGTCATTTAAAATTATCGAGATGTGGAATACCTTGCTGATGTAAAGTCGTCATCAGGAAATCTACAGAGAGGGAATTCTTGATTCTTCTCTGACTTTCTTCAAGCAGTTTTTCAGAGGTGCTCAGGGCTGGATGTGGCCATGATATGAATGAATTAGGTGCTTGTGCAGCAGCCCAGGTTCCCTCTCTCTAGTAACTCTATCCTATTGTCAATAACCACAATTCAGATAACATTAGTGGGAGTTTTAGAGCATGGGACCCCTGGAGAAAAAACCCAAACCCTTCCCTTTAAAATTTGTTTCTTGTGAGTCTCCATTATTCATTAGTTAATGATTACTTGTATTATAGCAGACACTTGACAGTGCGTCATAATTGAGTGTTCAAAATCACTCTAACAACTTTTTATACATGGGACTTTTTGAAGAATCTGTATGTTTAAGCTTTCCACATTAAGCCTTGAGAATTTTCCATGTTTAATCTCATATGGAAAGTATTTTGAAATGCTCCAAGCAAAATTAATTAATCTAGGTTTTTTTCGTTTTCTGTTTGACTTATAAGGAAGGGAGAAGAAAGCATTTTATTTTCTAAATATATTATTTGCCAAGGTTCTCACTGCTGTGGTCAAGAACCCAAAGTGGAGAAAAATCTCTCTTGCTCTCAAAGATTTGGAGAGTTCCAGAGCAATAGCAAACTTGCTCTGAAGCCAGACTACTTCTGGTCTCCCTTATCCTGAAAGATATTACACTCCCTTTTCCAGTGAGAGGTAATCAGAATTCCCTAAAGCAAGTGAGTAAGTGAAAATATTTCTACCCTAGCTGTTAAAGAAAGGTAAGCTAGAATGAAAGAATTACATGTAAAGTTTTAATATAGGTTTTTATCTATAAATAGCAATAGAAAATTAAGAAAACAGAGTAACACAGATGATAAGCAATTATTCATCCTAGAAATATATACTATTGTCTGTATTTTAATCCTCAACACTAGCAAGACACAAAGCATTTCCTAAATGCTACAGCAACAAAGGATTTGGTTTATTTTGTATGCATAACAAAAATGAGGGAAACCTTGCTGAATTCTTAAGAAGATGGAGGAAGCAAAGAAAATGTCAAACAAGTGGTGACCAGCCCAGATCAGTATGTCCTCAAAGAAAGGGAAAAAACATACTGTTCAGATGTCATAAAGAAAAGAACTGTCAAAGAGACCACATTTCTTTGTATCACCAGTAAGTTAAAAGCTGAGAGCAAACACCAAGAGCATGAATCAGGCTTGCTTACGATTAATGACAACAAAAGCTATTAGCCAAGGCCAACTTAATAACAAATCTAGAGGCTTCTCAGAGGTGTAAACTGTTAAAAAACATGAGCAATATTCAGATTACAATGGTGACCTACCACACAACTTCTATCTCCAGCAAGAAATGCAGTTTCTGTGCATGATTCCTTTATTGTGCAATCTTGATTCATTCCTACAGCACTGCACACTGCATATGGCAAAGATCTTGTGAATGATCATAATGTTTACTGGAAGTATTGGATAAAGCAGAGTTGTGCAGGCAACCTTAATTCTGGTATTTTTGGAATGAATACTTGATTTTGCAGCCTTAACAATTGTTTAAAAGCGGATTTTTATCAGTAATTTTTAAGAGAAAATGAATAAAAATTGTCCTGTATTCTTTTTCTTCCCTAGCAACTCAATCACATGATGTCAGCTTGACACTTTGGTCCTAGGCAAGGCCAACTTACAGACTTTTCTGACTTGTGCTAGCAGAGCAATAACTGTCATGGTTTAAAGCTGGGCTAGCTATTAAATGGAGGACAGATGCTCTTTGTTAACCCCCTCCCTCTCCAAAGTGGGGGTAGAGAGAAAAGGGAAAGAGACTTATGGGTTGAAAAAGTTAAAACAGCTTTAATTTAACTATAATAATAAGGTATTATAATAATAGGGAAAAAATAATGAAAAATGAAATATCTACAAATATATACAAAACCAATATTGACCCCCCCGATGATGATCACATCACCTGGACGTTGCAGAGCATGCCCTGGAAAAGTCCCGGACTGGACTCATCAGCAGACAGGAGCTGGATTGAGCAATGCACGGATCGGGATCAAAGGCAGAAGAATCAAACAGAGTCCTCCTCAGATGCTGGCCATAGAAGAAGAGAGCTTAACCCTCACGATCCCTCAGCTTTATACTCAGCGTGACATGTATGGGATGGAATACTCTAGTTTTGGGTCACCTGTCCGCCCCGCTCCTTCCCACCGCAGGGTCGCAGGTACGAACAGTTTTCTGCTCTTTCAGTTCCGGCGCATAAGAAAGTTAGCAGAAGCAAGCATCGACCTTGGTTATAGTTATATAACTATAAGCAAGAGCCTTTTGCATACCATTCCTACTGATATTCCAGCACAAACTATAAACACCAAGCCTGCCTTATCACTGCTAGAAGCGGACACTGTCTGAAAAACATGCAGTTAATTTCAGAGAGTGCAGCTTCTCAGAAGAGACTTAACTAAAAAGTAGTTACTAAAAGAAAATTGGTTCTGTCCTAGCCCAAACCAGGACAAAAACTGAGCATGTTTTCATCCACTACGCAGAGTGCCATGCCCTTGTGAGTGGACTTCACTACTATTTGCTTACATCTGAGGACTGGGGAGATTCAGAAGTCATGAATTTTATTCCAGACTTGAAATAGAAATCTGTTAGATCAGTCTTAAGTGCCTCTGCCTGTTTCCCTTGAAACTGACCCTTTCTATTTCAGTCTTTCCACATTGACTCCCAAATCCTTGCTCTCTCTTAGGTCTATTTCTAGCCCATACTTTCTTGCCAAGCTCATGCAAATTTCAACCATTTTCCTCCCAGGACAGTTCCAGTCTCCTCCAAGATCCAAGAGAGATGATTTAATAGCCCTTTTACTTTCATAGCGTATATTATCCTTCTCCAAGGCCTAGGCGCAATAGCTCAGCAACCCGCAGACTCCACTTCTTCCTCAATTCTCCGCCCAATTTTCTTGACCAGCCAGTCTACTGTACTTACATATTAAATCACAGCCTCTGTTTCTATTTTCTCTACTTTCTTCTGCTGTACCAGTTGTATTCCTGGGATACCCACGCCTCACAGCTTTGTAGCTCCCATATCTAATTCCTGCCCTTTTTCCATTTAAATCAGGTCCCCTTTTTCTACTCCTTGAGCATCAATGGGTAGACAGCAACTGAGACAGGCATTTTGGTGTTAGTCCTGTTGTTTGGCCATAGTTCAGCCCACAAACATGTCAAAGCTACAACCAAAGACGATGCTCAGTCGTCGGCTGTAGTATGCCCGATGTGGATGCAAGAAATGTGATAGTGGTTAACATATTGGTGTGCTGAGACCACTATCTATCTCACTGATCAGTAGCAGTTTGTTAACACCCTACTCCTTAACTCCTGTTAATCATTCTGTCTATACCCATTTGCTGTCCTGCTTTGTGCATCCTGATCAGCGTATTTCTGCGGCAAGGACTGCCTTAGAGTTGTGTCTGTACAGAGTGTAGCACAGTAGGATCTTGGTTCAGAGTGAGAGTTTTAGCCTGCACGGTTAATATTTTGTTAAAAGTTTTTGCAATTGGAAATGGGTTTACCATAGGAAGTGCAGTCATCTTCAATAATACGCGGCACTCTTAAGTCCTTCCTGTAAGATAGAATCACCTATACAAATAAAACTCTTATTTTCTAGAAGAAATAAGATTTTGTTATTGCTTCCTGTATTATGGGTATAGATTTGTTGGCAGACACATCCAGTTCTAATCTTCAGGTCTCAGTTTAGTGGATTCCTTAAGAAGACATTCTCAACTTTCATTCTTTCACCCCTGAAGACTTTTTTTGAGTAAAATGATCTTAAATCCACAGCCTTTCACATACAGTCCTGAACTAATCCTCTCTCTCAACACAATGCATTATTACACCCAACATCCACATCTAATAGGTATTTTTGTCTTGGGGAGGGCACTGAATTAACTTCTAAAGTCAAAATTTGCATTAGCTAGAGCCATGGTGAAGTATACACCTCTACAACGTTTGGTGGTTTTACTTCTTCATTTCTTCCTTTCGGTATTTGTGTCCAGGTATCCTCGGGTACCAAACTTCCTTGCCTTAACTCCATTTTATTTATGGCTTCCTCAAAATCTTAATTCCATCACATTCACAAAGCTTAACTACACACTTTCATTTCTAACCTGCCGTTGCATATTTTAAGCTTATTTTCTACCAATAAGGTGCATTTTGAAGCATAAGACCAGAAGATGTTTCTGCCCTGAAGTATAAGAGAAATACAGCCCCTATAGTAAGATGTTTGAGCAAAGGCAACTCATGTTAGGTAGGTTAGCCTTAGGTGGGTTTGATGAATAATTTGTTAAGGCTTCACACATCTTAACAGCCTGCTATCATCATATATGCTCCTTTTGTGTGGCTAAATTATCTCTTCAATTTTCACAAAATCTGTCTTGACAGTCAGCAGAGAAGGAAAATGGGAGACTGAGGGAGGCAGACCTTCTGAGAGGATGGACATAGGCACTTACCTGTTTTTTTGCCTTTATAAAAAGGAGAGAATGGGTGTATGGTTAGCCACCTCTGGTTATCCCGAAGAGGCCTGTCTACATGGTTAAAATCCAGAGCAAAGTATTTCTGTAATTCTGCACCCATGTGGTGTATAACACACCACAACACCTTAAGGTAGGCAAGAGGAATCTCGAGCTGACCAAACTTAATTACACAAATTGCAGTTTGGTTGAGACATTAGGTTCAAACACCCATTCCAGTGACAAGAAAGAAGATGCTTCAAGATCTTCTGGAAGAGCACCTTGTTAGTCCTCCAGTTTTATATTCCATTAAAAACATCAAGCAAATTGAGGACTAAACCAACACATTACATTTATAGTGTTCAATTATACTAAGCAACTGTTTACAGTATGCTTGGATACGTAGTATTTACTCTAAAAAGACTGTATTTCTCTTTCATTATCTGTCAGGACCCATGTTCAAAGTTCTCTGTTGCCTAGGAAACAGTGGATAAAAGCAACAAAAGCAAAATATTTCACTGAACATCCTGTATTGCTTTAGATGCCTGTAGTATTCTCAACTGTTCCTACAGACAGGGAATCCTCAATTCTAGTCTTGGCAGATAGGTCGAAGATGAGTGGCAATTCAACTTTGTTTAAAAATGCCAACCCCAGTAATCTGAGAAGAGTAGTATAGTCTAGCAGTCAGCTGTCAGATGATCAATGTCCTCTGCATGAATCAACCTGACTTGCAGTGACCTTCGGCAACTCCCTTAACCTCATTCTCATGCTTCTGCGAACACATTTTTTTCATGCCTACCCTATAACAGGATCTGTGACATGGGTGATATGATGTTGTTTCTTAAAAGTGCAAGAACATAAACGTACTGTGCAATGTGTTAACCAAGACATCTGAAATATGCAAATGACTAAAATAATCTGCTTAATGTTTGGCTCACTTGTAATATCTCACATGCGCTCTTACGGTTACGCCAGAACGTTATAACAAATAAACAGACCGGTGGAGACATTAGAGATAAAAGAGGAGAGAAAAATGCTGGTTTATAATTTAGAAACTTTTTTTTTCTTATAAAAATGCAGTAGCATGACAAAATTAACACAGCAATTCTGTCTGAAGCAACACATATTTGCCGATATTTAAGAGACATATGCAGGAAACTGCTTGGTCATCAAGTCACACTTCTCAAATAAGCATGGGTAAAAAAATCTGGCTGCAACAAGAGTTTGCAGTTCCTGCATCGGTGTCATAGATAATCAGGTGTGACTTTCTCAGGTGCAAAAATATTTCAAGACACAATATCCACAGAACTGAAGAAGCAGAAATGGAATTTTTTGCTTTTTTCTTCCTCTGATGGGACATAGGTACATGTTTTATTATTATAACAAAAAAAAAANGTCCGGCCTCGGGCTAAGGCCATGACATTTAGAGACAACACATGTGCCTCTGCGATTAAGTGTTTAAGAAGGGGACAAAGGATCAGTCCTTGAGACCTGCAGCAGAGGAAGGAGGGGGAGGTGGGAGAAGCACCTATGCAGATACTGGGAGTCAGTGAGGAAGGAGTTGGGGCTAGGCCCACCGGAGTGGAGATTCCCCCCCAACCTGCACAGAGAGGGCAGGCTGTGCCCCTGCAGCCCGCAGAGGATTGTGGTGGAGCAGCCCGTGAAGGACCACGGCAAGGCAGAGAGGGACCTGCAGCCCATGGAGGACCCCATGCCAGGGGAGGTGCCTGCTTCCGAAGAAGGCCGTGACTCTGTGGGCAGCCCGTGCTGGGTCGGTGCGTTCCTGAGGGAGTGCACCGCATGGGAAGGACTCACGTTGGAGGGGTTCGTGAGGGACTGTCTGCTGTGGAAGGGATCCCGCGCTGGAGCAGGGGCAGCGTGTGAGGAGCCCTCCCTGCCTGAGGAGGAAGGAGCAGCAGGGACAATCTCTGATGAACTGACTGCACCCCCCTTCCCTGTCCCCCTGCGCCGCTGAGGGGGAGGAGGGAGAGACATCGGGAGCAGGGGCACTCGAGGGTGGGAGGGAGGCAGGGGGTAGTATTTGTTTGTTTTTAAGATCTAGCTTTTTGTGTTTATCCTACTCTGCTTTGATTGGTAAGCAATTAAATTCAATTTTTCCCCCAAGTTGAGTCTGTTTTTTGCCCGTGACCATAACTGGTGAGTGAACCCTCCCTGTCCTTGTCTCAACCCACCAGGTTTCCTTACATTTTCGCTTCATCCCAGCGTGGCGGGGGGAGGAGTGAGCGAGCAGCTGCGTGGTTCTTTGTTTCCGGCTGGGCTCAAACCACTACACTTCTTTGGGCTTTTGAAGAACAAATACGTTTCCTCTCTCTTCCTACACCTTTAGGTTCTGCCTGAGCTAGATTATCTCGTGTGACTGCTTTGGAGTTACCAGAGCAGCTCCACTTCTGATAAAACCTGCAAGACCACTACGGTAGACAAAATCTGTGTGGCCAAAAGCATTTTTGTCAATAGTCTCTCTAAACGGATCTACACAGACTCTAAATGGGTCGGATAAGTAAGCAAGGTAGCACCTCGTCTGCAAAGTGACATATGGTTATGGCCTGAGGGACCAAAAAAGGGTGGACAGGGAGCATCCTCCATTTATCAGGATTCTCTGGAGAACAACAAAACCCAGTAAGAGAGGCAAAGATGAAAGACTGAAACTAGAAGCAGATGAAATGCTGAGGAGATTAAAGACACATGGAGATTTCTGATCCAATATAAAGAGAGGGCACACAGCCATTCTTTTGCTGTTCAGTATGAGGACAAGATGATCAAGTTAGCCCTTAGGCTGAAACACCACGGGCCAGTTTACATTGCTGTTACCAGCCCAGTGTGATGGGGCCAGTTTACATTGCTGTTACCAGCCCAGTGTGACGGAAAGAATAAAAGAACATGAAGACCAGAAATTGCATCCGTTGCAATTGCAGATCTCCACTGAAGTAATGGGTAGGGTGAAAAGTATACCATTTGTTAAAAGCTGATTGACTTACTATGCTGTAGGTGGCCGTTGAAAATTGATCTAGGAAGTACAATGTAGTAAAATGGTAATTTAGGCTGAGGAAGGAAAAAGAAGTGCCTTCTGCTAGGTAAGGCATTAAAGCGTAAAATTGTTTCCCAAAGTTAAGTCAGGAGCCTGTGGCTCTGTGCTCCAGCAACGGACACTTTAATAATGAGATTGCATCAGCCACGGGAGGGAAAAAAGGCAAATGTATTGTCACTTCCCCTAAAAGGGTTCAGATGCCTTTCTGTACTTCAAATGCTACCACAGCACATCAAATACAGTATTTATATATTTGCAAACACAGTGCAAAAGGAGCATAGTAAACACGTGTGGTTTGACCAGCCCGATTCTGGGTAAGTCCCAAAAACCTGTGCTTAAGGGCTACCGGGGGAAAAACAAGCTCCTTTCCCCACGCGTGACTAGTAAATCCAAGCCTTCCCACCCCAGGCTGCCTCAGGGGCACTGCCCCACACGCCCGGTCTCCCAACAGCCGGCTGGGAACACCCCGCGGAGCGCCGGCCCGTTCTGTCCCCTCGTGGCAGGTTTTCCCCCGGGCAGCAACAGGCCCGGCACTGCGGGTTTGGGGCAAAACCCCGGGCAGGGGGGGAAGGGCTGGCCCGGCCGTGTGAGGGTCAAGGACTGCGCGGTCGCCCGGGAGAGCGCAGCTCGCCTGATACCGCTGGGAGCCACGGTGCCCTGCGGCGCCCTCTCCCCNCTTTCTCATCCCTCCCTCCTCCCTCCTCCCTCCCCCACGCCGACTCGCCAGGCCTCATTCCCAGAAGCTGCCTCAACCTTTGCTGCCCTGCACCCTTCTCCCGCTCTGCCTCCGTGGGCAGAGGAGCCCTGCGCGCTCCCTGCAGCCAGCGCACAGCCCGCTGCTGCTNATAGTAAACACGTGTGGTTTGACCGGCCCGATTCTGGGTAAGTCCCAAAACCCTGTGCTTAAGGGCTACCGGGGGAAAAACAAGCTCCTTTCCCCACGCGTGACTAGTAAATCCAAGCCTTCCCACCCCAGGCTGCCTCAGGGGCACTGCCCCACACGCCCGGTCTCCCAACAGCCGGCTGGGAACACCCCGCGGAGCGCCGGCCCGTTCTGTCCCCTCGTGGCAGGTTTTCCCCCGGGCAGCAACAGGCCCGGCACTGCGGGTTTGGGGCAAAACCCCGGNGCCTCCGTGGGCAGAGGAGCCCTGCGCGCTCCCTGCAGCCAGCGCACAGCCCGCTGCTGCTGCCCCACGCCCGTGGGTACTGCTGTTGCCGCCCTTGAATCCAGTCGACATGTTGCCTCTGCCCTGGCTCCCTACCCACATTTCCCCATCCTCCACAATCAGAGAAATACTGCGTGTTTTGCAGTTTGGGTTTGTTTTTTTTTTTCGCTTAGGGAAGAAATGGCAGCAACACAAGCTTTGCCCTTTTCGGTCAAAGCCACCTCTCTGCAGTGGACATGGCGGCACCTGGGCCCCTCACAGTCCCCTGCCCCCCCCGCCCCCCCAAAACCTGTGTGCGGCTCAGAGATACCGCTCTCCTTCTCTGCCTGTCCCACACTCAGACTCGGCTCCTTGCTCCCCTGGCACAGGTACACCTCCATGAAAGACATGGGACCCCAGCTGCTCTGTCCCCTCTTGTCACAGCCCTGCAAGGAGCAATGCCTGCCACTGCCACAGCAGAGGAAGGCCCCCGTCTGCCCGCCTATCTGCCCCCAGTCACTGTCAGGCCCTGTCAGTACAGGAGACAAAGAAACCTGGGTGTTACCCTCTCCCTTCTGCCCCACACAGTCACTAGAAGATAAGCACGCCCTAGCTTTGTCACCCCATAACCACAGAAGAAACTGCTTGTTTGTTTTTTTTTTTTTAACCCACCCCCCATTCTTACAGATTAAAGGAAACCAGCCTGACTCCATTTTGGAGAGGATGTTGCCTGGAGGTTTGACTTCCCTCTGTGGAGCAATTTCCTTCAGCAGCATCTGGGGCAGAGGGAAAGAGCGCACCTTGTCCTGTGGGTGCTGTGGGATGCCTCTCTGCAGTTTGGAGCCAGTGGCTGGCATGACTTTTCCGTGGCTGTTTTTTTAAGTCATGGTTTTGAGCAGTATGTGTGCCCTGGCTTTAGCCAGATCTACTGCACTTCCGGTAGTTTTGGTGAAAACTTTGTTTTTGGACCTCTGTGCTTCTGAAAACATTGACGTAGTGATCCTACACACCTCAGGGGTACGTTTCCCACAACCTCAAGGGGTAGGGATAGGCATGTGTTGGCCACTTTCTTCCCTGGCTTTGGTTTAATGATTCAGCTGAGTAGACCTAGCAGCTGGCTGCTGCTGAAGGAGTTCCCCCCACTTTCACCAGTGCTAGTGTTGCAAAGATAATCAAGATTTAATCGTATAGGAGAAGTAGTTGTGATTAAAAGGTAGAAAAACTAGTAAATTGTAGAAAATTGTGGAATATAATGTTTAGGAATGTTAGGAGTGTTCTGTTTAAAGAGTGCAACTATAGAAAGCTTGCCAAGAAGTTACTGGACTTCCTTATATTTTGTTTGAAGAAACTAAGGAAACTGTCGCACACCGTTTGTGCTGCTTGGAAACCCCCCCTTACCCTTCCCATCTTGATCTGGGTATCAAGGATTCCAATCAGTAGAGATAAGTAGAGCTGACCAATGATTGTTTTAGGCTAAGGTTAGGGAACAATCACTGTAAAGGTTAACAATGGACTTACATAACAGAAAGGTATATAAACTATATGAATTTTGTTAGGGAAACATGTTGGAGGAGCAATTCCCCCGTGTTCCCAGCGCGTTGAATAAAGAATTCTCTGCTTATTCACATCAAATTGGTGTTGGATAAATTTCTTTCGTCCTGTCTGGTGACGCTAGCTCTGGCATTTGTCAGACACCTCACTGAGCCAATTTGGTTCACTAACATGGTAGATGCTACTCCAATCCTCCAAGAGAAATGTTCTGCCAGATCCGTGAGTTGATCTGGCTCACCAGAGAGTTCAGCAAATGCTGCAGCCAACTCTAGAGTAGGTCTGCTACACAGATGGGGTGCGGCAAAGGAGACAACCACCCCCTCTGTGACAGCAAGCTGTTTACTTGTCTCACTGACACTGCCAAGCTGTTCCTGAACAATTCCACCTTTAGCGAGGAGAGGCAACCACATGTGATGATGCGTACCTCCACCTGAATCTCTGGAAGTCAATCATTTATTATGCTTGGGAGTATAAGCACTGTAGGTGTAAAGACTTCTCCCATAGGTGCATGCCATTCCCATTCACATCTGGATGCAAAAACATGTCTACGGCTCCTATTGATTTTGGGGATGGCACAGGCAACAGACACAAGTCACCTGATTGGTATGCTGTGACAAATGTTTGCAAAATGTAGACATTCCCCAAGGAAAGTAGGAAGAAAAGTTCATACACATGCAACTCATGAGCCATCCTCATGTAAAGAATTGTGGTGGGTTGGCCCTAGCTGGCAGTCAAGCCCTCACCCAGCTGTTCATGGAATAGCAGGAATGAGGAAGCTCCTGAGTTGAGAGAAAGTCAGGGAGATCCCATGCCAATTTCCATTGCAGGCAAAACAGACTCACCTAGGAGAAACTAATTTATATAAATATATATAAAATTACAGATTTGAGTATTGTGAAACAAAACAACAAACATTAAAACACATGGGAAAATTCCTTTTCTCCCTCATTTCCCAGGCTCACTTCACTCCTCCCTCTCCAGATGCCTGTCCTACCAGCTTCTTACCACCACGGGTCACGCCTCAGACCCTTCAGCGAGTAAAAGAGTGGGGCAATGGAGGGTGTTATGGTCAGTACATTGCAGTTTCTCTCTTATACTCCTTTCATCTCACACTTTTCATCTGCTCTGGCCCAGGTCCTCATGGGTTGCAGGAAGTATCTGCTTTGCCATGGAGCACCTCCTCCTCCTTCTTCACTGACCTTGGTGTCACCGACCCTGGTGATTTCCCCATGGCCACCTTTCCAGTTTAAGGAAACCTAGCTGTCTTGTGGAGGACAAAAGCGTTAAGGTTGGTATTAATGGGGAGTGAATGAGTGAGGTGGCTCCAGAAGGAATGGCAGAAAAATTGTCTATAAAATGGCATGTGTTGATGGCACCTAGATCAGTAGGTCATTAAGGTCTGGATATATCCTCAGGCAAATTCTCCAGACACAAAACACGATCAGTATATCCTAATGACTCAGAGATGGGAAGATGGAGAGACTAATTAGTGTCAGCTCCTAAAAGCTATCAAAAAGCCTTCATCAGCCATACCCCAAACCCCCAAAACCGCATCTACCAGAACATCCTGACACAAAGCTACAAACCGAGGAAAGCTGAGGAGCACTTGGTAGCTGGCATCACTTGTCTTAAGTGTACTTGTAAGGAAGCCTGACAAGACCACTGGGACCAAGTCTAAGTAAGTAAATTAAACCAATTTTTCCTCTAAAATGTAATCACCTTCTCCTCCTACAGGGTGTTCCATTGGTGCTACAGTATTGGAACATTATTTTCCACATTTTCTATCTTTTCTTCTACGTTACCCGATTCAGGCCCAAACCCATCTTGGTGGCCCTCCGCTGGGTTTGCTCTAGCTTGCAAACATCTTTCTAGCACCGGGGAGCCCAAACCAGGACACAGCACATTGGTGTGGTGCAATTTCACACGTACTGAATAGAGAGCAATAACAGTTCCCTTGAACCTGCTGGCTGTGCTTCTGGCCAATGCAGCTCAGTAGTTGGCCTTGATTTCTGAAAAAGTGCCCTGCTGAGCCATGTTTAACTTCTTGTCTACCAGGAGTTGCAGGTTCCTTTTTGGAAATCTGCATTCTAGTTGATCCCCTAAGCTGTACAGATTCATGGGGTTGTTCTATTCCAGGTACAGGATTTTGCATTTGTTTTTGTTGAACTTTATGAGGTTTCTGTTGACCTATTTTTCTATTTTTTTGGGACTGCTGCTGAGCAGCAGCGCAGCCATGGAGCATGTTGACCTCTCCCCCTCCAGTTTCCTGTTCACAGCATGAGCACTCCCTTCACCAGCTGCAGAGTGTTTTACAGAAGGCCGTTCACACACCATCCTCACTGCCTGCTGAAGGAAACACATCTGCTCACTGCTTTCCTCTAAGATAAGAGCAGCAATGACCTTGGGGAAAATTTATGTATGTGTACAAACAGGCGCATGCACGCACACACACACACACAAAACCAAGTAACGTCTGAACAAAGTGAATTTAGTGGAATCCATTACACTGTGGCAGTTTGCACATAGCTGTGTTTTAGGTATCCATTTCAAGAACCCCCTGCTACAGGAGCAGGAGAATGCTGCATTTCAAAGGAGGTAGTTCCTGCCTAGCCTTAAAACAGAGATGACTTAAGACAATAAGGAAAAAAATGTCTCACTCATCTCATAGGAGGCTGGCTGTGAACAACTGTCTCTGGTAGAAAGGACTAGCCCCTTTACACAAAGCACAGCTTCCCCTTCCCCCACGCCATCCATTGCCTCCAGCCCTCATGCCAATAGAAATTGCTTGCATTCTCACATTTTTCAGTGGGGTCGGAAGTATCCCCTCATTGTCATACTATAATTACAACATTCAAATGTTGGCAGACCTGGCTTTGGCTCTAGGAGGCCAGTTGGACAAAGGGAAAGTCTCTGCTTTACCTGCCTGCCTTGCTCCCTTGGTCTCTCTCCTTGATTTCTTTAGAAAAGGCAGGTCACACCACCTCTGAAATACCCTAGGGAAAGAGTTTGGATTTTTGTCCGTAACTGGAGGGAAGGGGTGGGGGGGGAGGGGAAGAAGAAACTAGAAACCTTCAGGAATTTGGGCAATCAAAAACCATTTTACATTGTAACTGAATAGAGATTACTTTGTAATGGGCGTGTCCCACCCGCCCTCTTTGAAACAGGGCTTGAAAAAAATTTCTTACAATACATTATGCCTCGTTTAGGATGAGCACCAACAGTCCTGATTTTGCCTGTTCTCATTTGTCTCCCTCTCCTGGTCAATCGCGGTTATTTTTTTCCAGATTTTGTGGGGTTTTGCGTAGGGAAGTCTTTGGCTTTTGTCCATGCACAAAGAACTCAAAGTGAATATGTGGCTGAGCAAAACAGGTTTTATGCGTACATACTTGTTCCAGTGTATTTGAGGTTAAATAAATATTTACCTATTTAAAAATTCACCTCTGCAGTCTTGAAATGAAAATATAAATCTTGCCATATCTCTGAGAATGAGCCAGGGCAAATCTGCTAAGGGGAGTGCTCATTTGCAGTCAAGTTCTGCACACTGGAAAGATGCCAGGAATAGTGGAGCTGAGAGGTGGCTGCATTTCTGAAGAGATGGTGACAGGGAGAAGAGCTGCAGTCAGTCAGTTTAAGGGAATTTGACAGTTTTGGTATAGCAAATGGAATTATTTTGCCTTTTAAAGGCTTAGTATTGACATAATACACTGCAAGCTGCCAATTTTTACCTTTAGCTTTGATGAGTTGTATAAATAAAATATATGTAAAAAAAAAAGAAAGAGAGTTAATTTATTGCTGTGAAAAAAGGAGAGCCTGGGAATAGGCTGAGGGGTACTCAGATAATACATAATCTTCCTGTTCTGGTTCTGACAGTACCTAATATTCCCTGAATGCAGTATCTATTCAAGGGCTACCCAACAACCCCTGTTTTGGTAACTCACCTCACTTGTGTTCGTGACCCACCACACAGTGCCAAGCCTGTGTCTTCCGCATCCTTATAGCTTCCCATCAGAAACTTTAGCCACTGTTTCATTCCCTTCTCTTTCTGGCTTTGAAATCCCACTCAGCTGTTATCCATGGGAACTGCTATTTATGTCCAGACTTCCACGAACCTCTTTCTGGAGCCTGGAGGCTTCATCCTCAGCGCCCTAAGAGTCTAGTCAAGGATTTTCTGTGAACAGGACAGCTAATTGGGTCTAGATACACAGGTTTTGTAGATAAAATGTATGATTTATACTAAGAGACATTCAAATTTTGTTTTGTTTATGAGCTACAGAAGAATGTGAGTATCCTGCAGCCAAAAAAATTCCAAGCAGTTAAATATCCAATTTATGACATATCCCAGTGTGTCACTAAGCTGTATTCACTTGTCCAGCAGCTATGTTGTTTTCCTGACACGCCTCCACCGTCTGTTTTTTCCCATATTTAAAAAATGGAAACTAAATACAGGCTTGTTTGAGAATAATCTTCTAGTCTTAAAGAGAAATCTGTCCTTCAACTACAAATCTGCACTGTCTTTTTTAAAAATTTATTTTTTACATTTAAGCAATTAGTATTGATGCATTCAGGAGAGAAAAGGGCAGAAATGTAGAGATGAGTAAGGAACGTCAGAGTCTGAGTTTTAAGAAAGTATCCATCTTGTTTATTTTATTATTTAGAAGGCAAAGGAAAAAATAGAGTCAACATAAAAAAACTTTGAAAAATCACTTCACAGAATGTAAAGTGTAGAAGAAACATGATAAATGTTCAAACGATTCTGTTTCCACGTTTCAGTTTAACAAGCAAGATAAGCATTCAGCAACTGTATTGTTTATTGAGAGTATGCCAGCGTTTGCTTTGAGTGCAGAATATATATTCTCAGAAGATGCAAGCGTATTGGTAAATTAGTTAGAGTCCTTTAGAAAAGCTGTTTTTAAAATGATTTTTTTATTGTCCTGGATTGTCTTGTGATAACTCTTCAAACTTTTTGGCTCATTACACCCACTCCGATCTCCTACTCTGACATAACGGGGAGATTTTTTAACATGTGTTGTTTTTTCTGTAATTTGTCATAATTGAATACTTCCCCTTTAGCAAACAAATGTTATACTACAGAAATTTTAAAGAAAAAAATGTGCCTGAAAACGGCCTCCCTCCGTTGTTCAAAGTGATTTAGGCTGGCATTACACTGCTGTTTTAACCTGGCAGAAGTACGAACTGATGTTGAAAGGTGCGGGCTGGTTTTCCTTTTCCCACTGTCTCCTGCCACTTTTCCCCACCAATTCTCTCGTGCCCTTCGTATGCCTGTGGCTGTGCGATGAGTTGCTTCAGGGAACCACTCTGGTTGAAAGCTAATTTTCCTTTTGCTAGCCTTGTTTTCCTCACTGTTTGAGGAGTGCAAACAGTAATGCCAGCCCAAGGGCAGTAACAGGAAAAGTGACTGGAGGCAGTCAGGGAGGTGAACAGGGTTATTCTTCAATAGTCATTTAATAGTCAGTTTAAGCTAAACAGGAATTAAAAAAGTTATTATGTGCTAGCATTGGAGGTACTGCTACTATTTTGAACAAAATATTGATAACTTGATAGAAAACTGGTTTTCGATAGAAACACACCTTTAGTTTTCCAGCACAAGACCAATTACCTGAGAACCACACTATTTCAGTTCGGATACATTCAGTAATTGTTACAGCTACTGGGTATATGATCTTGACAAGGCTCTAAAGACCTAGTGGAATCTAGGTAGACTGTGCCTGCAGGCTTCAAAAGTGTCTTGATCTATTAGGGATCCATAAGACCTAAAGCTTTGGCTGCTGACTGAGAGAGCTGGCCACAGCTGTAGATCAATGTTGTTTCAGCAGAATCTACAGGAGATTCTTGTGGCTAACTGCACCTCTGCCACTTTGGCCTCAAATTGTTCTGTGTATTTGCCAAAGGTTTGATTAATGTGTTCATAACAAGTATGTAATTAAGTGAATAAGAAACTATGAAATGTGTTAGTACATTAAAAAATAATGTAACTGAAATCAATACTTAAATAAGAAAGACTGCTAGTTCAGAATTCATCTGTGAATTCATGTACAATTTTGTTTTCATACACATATATGAATTTGCCTTTGTTCTTTACCCTATGATTTATGTCACCTAGGTTGAGAATTCACTGGCATCTGCCAGGATTACAGAAATCAGCACAGGATTTAAAGCAGAACAGGTGTTTGAATCTGTACAAGAAAGCCTGATAATACTCCTGGAAACCTAGGTATAGAGGATAGCCAGAAGCTGGCACGGGATCTTTCTTTATCATCTCTTTTTAGATTCTTAAGAGCGACTGCCATCCTCAAGCATCTTGAAATACTTTAGAATCCTCAAGGTGGTCAGTGTAATCTCAGCTGAAAAATATACACAGAAGCAGATATAGTTCTGCAAAAGCATTTTTGCAGCACTATATTTCACGTGAAAGAAACATAAAATTTTATTCACAAATGTGACTTTCTCACAAAAATGTGTATAAAAAATGCAAGAGAGTATTGAAAAAAATTGGATGTCTAGTTAACTGACTTTCTTCTGATAAGCTTTCTCAAGAAATTGTTCAGTTGTGTTCAGGAGGCTTGAGGACGGAAGTGTGGGCAACTTGGAATTGGAATAGATTGATCAGGTGCTGCAAAATAATCTGCAAGGGAGTTAAGAGTTGAGAGACGATGGGGAGCTGAGATGCAGGAGAGTTGAGAAGGTGAATGAGCAAGAGGTAAGAAATTGGAAAAAGAGAGTTTGAAATTTTCTCTTGGCAAGTGATAAAGCCTGCAGATCTCTGACAAAGGATGCTTGCTGAGAGCTGAATACGCTCACTAGTTGCTGGCAGTACAAGAATGCTTCCTGGCATGCTCTCATACAACCACTTACATAGGAGTAGAAATGTTGGTCCTATACTTTTCTATGGCATAGTTTGACTCTGCTTTCAGAAAAGAACACAGCAATTTCTGAATCTGGAAAGAATGGGAATTTTTCTATTAAAACCAAAATAAGATCTTGGAAAGTCATTCTGCTTTCCTGTCCTAAAATTGGCGTATTGCATATCACTCAATTTTCTTGAGCTTGATGAAAATATTATGACCTTTTTTGCTTGCATGTTGTTTTACATTCACAGTCAAGCTCCTGTGAAATCAGAGTATATGTTTCACTTGTTTTTCGAGGAAATAGATTAAGGGATTTCCATGAGTCAGACAAATACATGCTATGTGTTGACTTTTTGTGCTCCATGACATTTATTTCATGTTGATTTCAGACATGGTTACAGAAATAATATTGGTGTTCTGCAATGAAAACTAGGGAGACAGCAGTATCCCAAAGTCTAAAACACTGGGTTAATCAAGACACAGAATCATTACACATGAAGATCTAATGTAGCCAGTGCAGCCTGTAGTTGGCTTCTGCGATAGTTGGCTTAAGTAACCCAGAACTGGACAAGCAAAATAAACCAGAAAAAAGAATAGCTGCTGTTGTGTGATTTCAAAGCTTGTAAGCAGGGTGAGAGGAGATAAAGAAGCTGAAGAAAGTGTCTGTGTAAGGATTTAGAAAACAGGCAGAAAATACAAGTGCTAAAGTAGGGGAAGGCGCTAGAAGACTCAAAAGAACTGGGGATAAAATAAAAAGTGACAAGAGGAAAGGACCCGTGAACACTGAATATAAAGGAGCTGCATTTGCATGGACCTCTGCAGTATACCATCTCAAGGTCCCCAAGGCTGCTGGGATATCTGATAGCCAGGATTAGTGAGGTCTTGTTAACAGAGCTATGTATCATTGCTTAGTTTTGTATAGTTGTATCCTGTGTATCCAGTAAGACTTGTCTGTTAGATGATGGAGTGTCTTTGTCTCAATGGCTGTCTGCTTTACTGATTCTTGCCCTGATTTATTGCTTTGGTAACCGCAAGAGCACAGACTGTGCTCTCTGTGTCTTTCCAAGCATCTTGGTGAGCAGGGGGAGGTAGGAAGACATACAACAGAGTCTGTACCCAGGCTTGCAAGGTTGCCTGGCATCTTCAGTCTGAGAGTCAAGGGAGCACCTTAAGGGAACTTTATTGATGTTCTTATGTGCAAAGCGGTAAGTCATTTGCCCACCAGATTGATTTATGTTGCTGAATGCAGGAGCCACTCATCTTCTGCTTCATAGTTTTGGTGTTCGTCTTGTCTGTGTTGGACATTGACTACTGTTATGGTTTGAACCAGAACAGAACCCATGCTCCTTTTAGTAATTTTACCTTTCAGTTAAGTCTCTTCTAAGTGACTGCACATTCTGAAGTTAACGGCAGATTTTTCAGACAGTATCTGCTTCTAGAATTGATAATGCCTGATGTTTGTAGTTATTACTAAGGTAACGGTATGAATGGTATGCAGAAAGGCTCTTATTTATACTTATTCCTATAGAAACCAAGGTCACTGCTAAATTTCTCATGTGCTGTAAGTGAAAGGGCATAAAAGGGTCACACCTGCGGGGAGAAGTGGACCTGAAAGGTGACCCGAGACTGATCAACAAAGTATTTCATCCCATACACATCACACTCAGTATAAAGCTGACAAATCACAAGGGTCAAGCTCTCTTTTCCATGGCCAGCATCCGAGGAGGGCTCTGTCTGTTTCTTCTGTCTTTGATCCCAATCCATGCATTCCTGAATCCAGTTCCCATCTGCCTCTGAGTCCAGCGTTTACTTTCCGAGGGCCTGCCCTGCAGCATCTGGGGTGATGTGATCATCATTGGGGGAGCTCGATATTGATTTAGTATATATTTGTATATATTTCATTATTTCCCATTAATAATATTATTATACTCTTGTTTTATTATTACTGCTTCATGAAAGCTGTTTTAATTTTTTTCCAACCACTAAGTGTCTCTCCCTTTTCTCTTTCCTTCCCTTCCCTTCTGGGAAGGGAAAAGGTTAATAGAGAGCACCTGTTGTCTGTTTAATAGCCAGCCCAGCCTTCAACTTTGACAGATTTATTGGGCTGGAACTGGGGCTCCAACAGGTTTCCTGAATAGTTCGAATTCCAGCTGCAGGAGGAGGAGACCTGGATAGCTCAGGCGAGAGAGTATCAGATTTTTTCCTTTGAAAGTCTCAAGGGGTTGGAAATTAAAACAGGAAAAATTGTTGATCTTTTTTACTTAGGACCAATGAAGGTGACACACTGATTGCATGGTCAAAACAAGAAGTGGTGACCTGAGTCACAGTGGGATGACATTGCTTTTTCAGCAGACTTCTACTTGCATTTTTTTTATTACTTCTGTATTCATAATGAATGTAAGCTTGTATACCACAAGTTTTACACCAAAAACTTATCCTTAGTGCAGAGTTATAATTAACTTCTCTGAAATCATGTTGGCTTTGAATCCAAACTGTGTCAAAGTAATACTTGTTTTAGCTTTCTCTCTAAAAAACCTTGAAGAAAGAGAATTAAATGGAAGTTAATTTCTTTCTTCCTGGAAGTTCGTTTGGCATGACACTAAAGAAAGCCTGGAAACATGTCCTGGTTTGGGCTAGAACAGAACCAATTTTCTTTCAGTAACTTTACTTTTTAGTTAAGTCTCTTCTGAGAAGCTGCGCGCTCTGAAATAAACTGCATGTTTTTCCAGACAGTAGCTGCTTTGAGCAGTGATAAGGCTCGGTGTTTATAGTTAGTGCTGGAACATCAGTAGGAATGGTATGCAGTAAGGCCCTTGCTTATAGTTATCCCTATGGAGACCGAGGTTGATGCTTGCTTCTGCCAACTTTCTTAGGTGTCAGAACCAAAAGAGCAGGAAAGTGGTCACACCTGCGACCCTG
>VZSC01008938.1:5033-28819 GCA_013398225.1 Steatornis caripensis
AAAAAAAAAAAAAAAAAAAAAAAAAAAGAAATCAAGTGGAGCTTATTACATCTAGATGGTAACTAAAATTATCTAACAGTTTGCTAAGAAAGTATTTCTTACAATTAGCAGGAGTTTAAGTAGTGATAATAGCCAATTTTCAGCGCTGATAAGTATAATTAGAGTTTAAGCTTGATAAGTGGGTACTGACAAGAAAAAAACCTTACAACACAACTGGGAAATTACCAAGAGACTACATGCAACTTCACTAATTATTCTGGGAAGAAAGGAGGAGGTAAACGAAGAGGACTGCATGTCGCAGATTGCTTCCTAAGCAAGCGTTTCGCCACTGCTTCTTTGCCAAGCAACTTGCAACGTTGCCTGGAGGAGGAAACAAGGGCCAGGTTCCCTCCCTTCCTTTCGTCTTGTCCTCTCATTCCCACCATTACCAAGCGAATGCAGAACGAAGGATGTATACCTCACAGGTAACCTGTGGGTATAAATGCCACCGCAATAGGGGATGCAATGAAAGCACTATTAGCTTGGACGAGGCTGAAGTCATGACTTGGGTTTCGCTCTTCTCACTCTCTAAGAATTTTTCTTACACGGATGAATTAAAATCAGCGCCGTTTCCTTCACCAAGGTTCATAAATAGTTTTAGTTTAGGTTGTCAACGCTGCCTAAAGGGCGCGGCGGCAATGAGTACTTTGAAAACAGAAAAAATCTAGTTTTCATTGAAATTTCCTAAAGCCAATGGAAAGAATTTGATTTATAAAACATTTTACAGAACAGGGAGTTCAAATTTACAGAGTCCTTTCGGCTTGCTGGTTCCGTAGATGCACATAATACATTTCAAACCAAGAAGACAGGAAGCAGGAGAACATTTTTCCCCACTAGAGAAGGCCGCTCGCTGGTTTATCCTTCCAGAGAAATGCTGAAGGAAGATGTTTTTCGATCCAGGTGTTTATTTTATGCAAATCAGGACGATGCTTTCAGTTTTTATCAGTTAAATGAAAACTAGTGTCCAAGCGATTTCTGTCCCAAGTTTTCTCCCAGACACAATCCATAACTCAGGGAATCTTTCCCTGGTTAATGAGGAAGCTGTAGAAGCGTTCCCTTCTTCCCTAGGTGTACGATTTCATTTCTCTGAGACAAATCAGGAGGCAGTTGTCATTTTGAAGTTATGTTCCAGAAAAAAAGGAACTGTTAAAAAAGGCTCCAGGGCAATTTTGTTGTCTATGATTGTGTAAAACATCACACTGTAAAACTTAAACAATAAAAGGTCAAACAGGGAGAAGACGGTGCTAAAGAACAGATCGCTGTTAAAAAGTTTTGCAAAATGTGCAGGTTTTAATCAGCGGCTCGTGAGAGGGAAGGCAGGAGGTGTCACAACGGCGAGGCTGCTCAGCCGAAAATCACGAACGGGCGTGAAGTCAAAAGACGCAGGAAAAAACCTCCAGGGGGTCTGGCCCGTCCATGTTGTTTCACTGTAGTGCTGGCGTGGAGGAACGTGAGATGTGGGGCTGGAAGGACCCTCCGGGACCGCGGGGTCTGGCAGCTGCCAGCCCCCCAAGCCTCGCTGCCTGCCTTCAGCACCGTGACGCGCTCCATCTTCTAACGAGTCTGGCTTTACCTTGCTCTCTAAATAAAGGAGCATGGCTTTTCCATCAGAGGAAAATGATGGCATCGAGGGAGGGATTACTTACCATGGCGGGAGAATAAGTATGTTTGCTGAAAGAAAAATGTTGGCACAAGAGCAAACGGGTAGAAACTGGAAAATAAATTTAGGCAAAAACTCAGAATCTGAGGAAAAGCCCTCCATAACCTCCCTGCTCACATCAGAAATCTTCTACGGGGGAAGGAGAGATAAACCGGAGTCAGAGACAGCACAGGCAGAGATGGGGAAGAGAAGAAAAGAAAACAAAGATTCTGAGGTGGTTAAGTCAAATGCATACAGAGAAAACATGATCTGACACTTCCGTATTTTCAGGGGAAAAAATATATTCTTAAACATTGTGTAGGAATGAATAAAAGGCAGGAAATGCCCAAACAGCCCAAACCTCCTGCATACCCTGTGCACATTTCTTGGTCCGAATTAGAAATGCTTTCTGCATTAGCTCTTTGTGCTCAGACCTGCCAGCCATAAATGCTGAAAGCGCTTTTATTCTCGTGTTTTCCTTCCTGAATATAACTTCCTCAGTGCATGAGACGTGGATATTCAGACAACATAGATCTTTATGCCTCACAGAAGAAGCAAATATGAGTGATTGATATCCTTACTTCTTCGGAAAAGAGTTTAAAATGGATTGGCAATGGCTGAAATTACTCTCCCTGCTGTCACACTGCCAAAGTTGGACATCCTATTGAACTATTGGCGACCTACCAGGAATATACAAAATATTAATAAGACCATCCACAAACTTTGTAATTTTTTCTAATTCACCTTTGGAATGAGTTTACATTTGTTTTCAGAGAAATTGCCAAATCCTCCTCTGTTGCTCTCCTGGCAAATTAATGAAACATTTGTGGCCACCAGACTGTTGTGCCCTAGCTTAAATCTAGTGCCGGGTTAAAATTGCTGCTTGAAAACTCCATATAAACAGATGCCACTAAATCTCTACCACAGTCACTCTCCTCTGTCAAAAGCGGCAGTGGTACCAGTGATGACTAGCACATTTGACGCGCGGGCAATCTTTGCGATAACAGAAGTGACACACGATGTGATAAGCAACGCAAATGTGTCCGACGACTATTCTGGGATGGAGCCTACTCAGCAATTTCAAAGTACAACACGGGGAGGCAATCAGGCACGCTCAGGCTGAGCTTCCTCTTCGCCCATACCAGGTAACGACGGCAGTAAAACAACTTTTCAAATCACACAGAATATAGTTTGCGCAGGAAAATGAGAGAGCACAGGCAAAAGCTATATTCCACAATATCATAGTTTGCTGAACAGTTTTGGCAAAAGCGGAATTGTTTTACTTACCCTCTGCCACCTGGCTTCTCTCAGAAAACGGCAGAGAGCAAGTAGGAAATTGGGCAGAGATAAAAGATACTACAGTGCTTTTCTGTCATTTCTCCATGAATATGTATGATTGGAGATCTTCCTTACCCTGGACGGGAGCCAAGGGCTCGTAGACTACTCGATAACCCTGCAGGACTCCATTTGCGGCTGTCGGCTCACCCCAAGACACATTGAGTGTAGTGCAAGTGATTTCAGAGAACGCCAAGAAGCTGGGAGCACTGGGTGCTGAAAGGATTACAAACAGATTGCAGTAGTAATCAATCTGATATATACATACATATTATAAAACATTGGTTTATTTGCCCAGTCAATCTAAAGGAAACAAGCTGAGAACGTGGTTTGTCAATTGTACCCAAATGTCCTGTAATCAATCAGAAACCCAGCCTGTCCTAAGAAAAGCAGCCACTCAGCTGCAAAGCTGAACCTCAAAAGCAAGCAAAGGAAGTGGACACAGAAGGAAAAGTCCCTCGGAAGGACGCTACGTCAGCATTCAGCCCCAGTGCACACCTCCTCTTCACAGCCACCAACAAGGGCATTGCCTTCACCCTGCGCTGGAGCGCTCCCGCCACAGTCCAGCACAGGGACAGCTCAGTCGGACTGGTGACTTAAAAAAAAACCCCAAACAACGCAGGAGGAACTATAAAAAGCACAATAATTCTCTCACAGGACTATTTGGGGAATTTGCAGATACTGGAGACAAGTTCTTTCAAATTTTCAAGTGTGACAGCAGAGGCCAGAAACAGACCCGCAGACAGTTTCCTTCTGGACCACCTTGTGAAGGGATCGCTCCTCCTGCCAGTCCGTTCTCGTTTCTGCTGTATCGTTCTCCTTCCCATGTGGTCCACTTATTTGATCCCCTTTTTCCCCCCTCCAAGACCATTACAATGTATTGACCCATCCGAAAGCTAAATCTAAACGCCAGCGCCCTCCTGCATCCACCCATTTCCCTTAGCCACTGCCCAGTTACGTGCTGGTCATCACCAAGTCTGTCCTATGAGACAAGGCAACGATCCCGTACCTGCCTGGTGCGTCCTGCCCGGCGAGGGGCTGCTCCTGGGGCCGTCCCCAGCCGCGTTGAAAGCGGAGATGCAGACCATGTACCGTGTGTGGCTGGTCAGGTTTTTGAGCCGGATGGTTGTCTCTGGGAGGAAAAGCACCTTCACTTTCTCCGTGTCATTTTGGGTGTCGCTCTCCCAGTAATAAATCTGTTGAGAAAGTGAGAAGTTTTAGTATATCTTACACGTAGAAAATATCTGGGCATTGCAGCTATAAAAGATCAGGAAGATGGCGCAGTCTTGCTCTGGACTCCTCCGTTAAACTAACTCTTTTCACCACGTGCCCAATCTTTTCTCTTCCTTTGGCAAATTCCCCCGAGTCCAGTGACTGTGTAGCTGAGTACAACACTCAAAAATAGAGCACAGGCTGAAGAATATGGCCTAATGACAGCAGATTTGAGCTGCCAGAGTTCAGCAACGAGAGGTCAGTTTTTAAATTCTCCCTGAAATGCTAGCTGCCTGTCAGCACCGGCATCCTGATACGATGCTCCATAATTCATCTCCACATGCATGCGATTTCACCATTTGTGTTCATAGGACAGCCAAGCAAATGCCTTCTTGAAGAGGGTAATAAAGATTTTCCCTGACGTTCCTTGAGGTACTTTTCCCCATTCTTCCCTTACGTAATTTTTACCCCAATGCCATAAAATTAGGCTTTGGAGAAGTCATTTCCAAGAGGAAAGTGGTGCCAGCCCTACTTATTGGACAGGCCTGGCAGCGAGAGCATTACAACAGGCCAAAGCAAGCCAGAAAGTTAAGAGAACGAGCCAAGGCAAGACTCCACCTTGGCTCTACAAGCCAAGCTGTTAGAGCCATCTATATACATACAAAAGGAAAAGAACATGAATTGATATATAAGGATGCTTGTTAGTGCCAAGATGGGATGCCAGATTATTCACATTGGCTTGGCTTTTCTTCACTTATGGACCTAAATTCGTGGAGAGAGGCAGAGCCAGACACTGAACTCAAGCCAAGCTCCAGTGTTTGTAGACTTGCCCGTTTCCACTCTCTGAGGGTCCATTCTCATGCTGGAGAAGCTAAACATAACGCCTCTGCAACGTGCTCATCTCCTACGAACCAAACGCAATTAATAGTACGATTTAATTTTGTTAAAGTTAAGGAAATGAAATAATTCTTCTGAAATCTGACCCCGCGCAGGCTTCTAGCTTGGAGAAAGTTCTGCCTTTCCTAATGGCTTGCAACATTTGATAGATAGAAAGCTCAGTTAATTTTCTTGAGTACATTTCTTGCAGCTAGCTCTTGTGCGTCTGTTGCTTTTTGGAGCAGGTATGTTGCCCGCCTGCTGCCTCCTTATCTGCATACCCTATTTCCCCACGCTTCCCTTCTCTGCAACTAGCAACAGACTTTTCCTTTTCTCCCCCTGCAGTCTCACTCTCTCTTTCTTTTGATTTTGGGACTCAGTGCCATTTCCATACTGCAGTCTGAATGCTGTTTTAATTTGCCTTACGCAGCGAGGGCAACTGTAGTTTGTAGAGCTATCTCAAAAGCAATAGCAACGCCAAGTAAGATAAATGAAAGCAGCAGAAAGAGGAGGATTGCCTTGTAGCCTTGGATGTTCCCGTTCTGGCTGTCGGCAGGCGGGGGGTCCCAGGTGAGCTCCAGCTGGCTGGCAGAAAGGGAATTTACTTTGATGTTCTGTGGGGCCAGCGCCGGTGCTAGAGAGAAAGGACGACACAAGAATCAATAGTGACAAGCAGAACTAGTTCATATCCAGGTTGCAATTTTCCATTTGCAGAAGGACCCAGGACAGACTCTGTTTACACCACAAGCCACCTCACAGAGTCAGCCTTGGAGGTATCGGTAGCCCAGGGAAGTCTCAGCACACGCGGACCGGGGGGCAGCCGAGCCTCCGGAGGTGGTTACGTTCTGTCTGTCCCACACAGACTGGGTTACACGCTAAATCAACCCAATCTTTCCGGCAGCTTTGGAAAAAAAAGGAGATTTTTATCTTCGTTCCACGGTTAACGTTTGGGGCTTGCCTTTGGCAGCGACGCTGCGCTCCTGACCGAACACTCCGGAAAATAACTGGGAGCAAGGCAGCCCCCTTGCCGCCATCAGCCGGGCCCCCCACTCAGCAGCAGATCTTCCTAAAAGCCCGTTTGCAAGGCTTCAAGACTTAGGGCCAAAATACCATCTAAAATCACCTCCAAAAAGCAGTCAGACTAATTCATTCAACTAATATTTTATGTATGACAAAATGATTTTTAGTTTGCTACTTGTTAGCTCTGCTTCGATTATACCTTCGCATACACCTGCTGGCCCTCTTTGGCTCCTGACGGCATTTCTTCTTCGCGTTGTGCTGCGCTAGAAAACTAATCTTTGAGCGCACCTGGGTCACACCGTCTTTCCCTTTGTCGGGATCCAACGCGGTGCAGGTGGATTTTCTTCCCCAGTGGCTAGCAGGGACGGTCTGTTCTGCCGACCTGCTGTCTCTGCCTCGGGCAGGCCTTAGCAAAACAGCACATGTTCTGTTTACAGAAAAGGTGCCGAAGCGCGTCCAGTGCGAACTCCAGAAGCAGGGAGAGAAAGGCAGGGCAAAGGGTACACTTCTTTCTCCGTGGTTCGCGGTGCCGCGGCCTTCACCCAGACCACCTGAGAAAGCTGCCTCTTTTCTCCCTGCTGCTTTATGGGCCATAAATAGAAGTGATAAAACATTCGCTACTCGAGAGTTAGATCGCTCCGCTTATCTGTTCCTCTGGAGACTTCTTTCTTCAGAGAGAATGACCTTCATAAGTCACACTTTTCTACCAATACTCCCTCCCCTCAGAGTTATAAAATAAAATAGTAATTAACACCCACTCAGCCTGACACCAACTATTTATTTTGTTCTAACTGTGTGGTTTCCATATTATCACTGCCCACCCTGCCGTTAATGGAAATGTTAATAACCAGCGCCAGGTTGTTGTGACAGATGCTTGGGCTCATTATCAGAAATTCTTATTTACCGCTCCATTAAACGACAGAATCGCACAAAAAAACAATTCAATCAAAACTAACTGGAGGAATTTTAACAGCCACATTAATAATCCAAAACATAAATAAAGTTAATGTCTTTTGCATGTTTGCCATCGGCAACTCTATTGCAAAATTATTGCTGTACAATTAAAACGTGAAAAGCAAAATTGAAAGTAGCCTTTATCCCAGCGCCCAGTTAAAACCATTTGTTTATTATAGTTTTCTGTTTTCTTTTCGGCTGGATTTAGCGAATGCACGAGGTGACAATGACCATCAGTAAAACGCAGCTTGTTCACAGGGGTGCACTCATCTAATCGCTGCCCTGTCTTCTGCGCTTGGCGGAGGAGCGAAGGGAGCAGCTAGCCGGCTGGCCGGCCGCGTGCAGCGCAACGTAGCGCTGTTCTGGTAAGCACCAAAAATCTCAAGATTTTGAGACTTTCACGGCACACATCAGAGCGCGAGGCCAAACCAATCGCACAGCACAAATGTGAAAATACGTCTCGGAGATTTGCAGCTGATGACATGCTCAGGGAAACAGGAATACGGATAGTCTCAGAAGAAAACGGATCACTTCAGCAAGGTATCTTCTTCCTAGGTAGTGACACTACTGTCTGTCCTGAGCTGACAGCTTCAGAGTGGTCTCAATCCCCAGGTCAGAAGCAGCATCTACAATAGCATTTTATTTTGGATCCCACGTGCCAGCCCCTAACAACCGCCGCTTCCGAGATGGGACCGTTAGAAGAGCTGTTGTGCGCAGCCCTGTGCCAGAAAAACACCGCTTTTCCTCAACCCCTTTTTGGAGCACGTCTAAGAAACACAATGGTTAAAAACTGCCAGTGATTATTTTCCACTGACACTCTCGCTGCTGGAGCTACTCTCTTGCTGGCACGGCGGTGGAAAATTTGATGGGAGGAACAAAAAAAAAAAAGGACAACGATGTGGAAAAAGACATTTCTCTTTGCTACCCCAGAGTCTCGATGAGATGCAAATTGTTTGGTTTCGTGCCCTGTGAATCTGTCCCTCTGTTCAACTTTCAAAGGCTGATGTGTCCCTCCTCTTCTAAGCACAGATTTATTGTTGACAGCAAGGGACAGCAGGAAAGTGCTGCTGATGTTTGATGTGGCTCTGTGCAGACAGCACGTTACATTAAGGGTGAAATGAAATACTTCAAAAAGAAGAAAACCATCCCTAAAGACTCTACCTGTTTGAATTCCCAAACCATTCACCGAATGTATAGACCGCCTGTGCCAATAAAAGCAAGTGGGTTTTAAAGGTGAATTCAAAAACCTTCCAGGAATGCAGTTCAAGATTACCGAGCTCTGACTTTTTTCATGGCTGTTGAAACCACGAATACACAAAAAGCAAGGTTAAAGCTGCATGCCTCACACTGCTTTAGGTGTCAGTGACATTATCAACTATAGCAGGAGACCCCTGAGGGTCCAAACTCAGCTCTTGGCAGGTAGAAAGCTTTTTACTTTCCCTGGAAAATAAAATGCATGTATTTATGAAGTCCAATTCTGTGCACGCATCCTGCCTTGGAAATCTCATGCAGATATTTGTAAACATTTCATTTCTTATCCGATTTCAATTCACCTTTGAGATTGTCTCCTTGAAACTCTCTCTCAGCCAAAAAGTAAGGAGAAAGGCTGAGCAGGTTGTATAGCAATTAGTAAAAAACCCATCATCATCTATGGACTGGGATGATGTTGGCAGGATCATACAAAGACAACAAATCTATCTGGAAATGCAAGAAAGAGTCAAAATGAGCCCATGAATAAAGTTACACATCTAAATCCAGATTTAATCACATCACTGCCCTCATTTTCCAGTCGTGCTGAACAGCCTCTGCGCATGCTGCAGTCAATTTGAGCTTGCAAATGCTTCTAACCTTTAAAGAAAAGGTGCTTAAAATCCCCAGTGGCTTGCCCGCACCGGAGCTCCGTGCATCGCAGAATGTTCACCTCAGTTTTCCTTGCTGCTTGCTTGGGATATTTGCTCTCTGGGTTGTGTGGCACCGAGAGCTTCTCATCAATATGAAACTACTATTCCTTTGCTTAGTAACAGTTGCCACGATGCTCCGTAGCACAGGTAGCCTACAAATCCTTCTGATTCATTGGGTAAACTTAGTAATTGTTTTTATGAAGCGTTCCTTGCTGCTCTTACATCTGCTCCAGTTTCTGGGTAGCAAAGGATTCCTCCTTTCCTGATTTTCTAATTGTTTCTATAATGCCAGTATTATGTCGAGAAATTCACAGACAAGTCTGGGACGAGATTCCCTGACACTTGTGCCATTTAAATAAATATGCAGGCAAAAAAAGGAGGAGAACAACGCAGCAAAAGAGACAGAAGATTTTGTGTGCCTCAGCTTGATCCCACAGTTCTAAACAATCTCAAGCAAATTTCTGTTTTGTAAAGACCTCTGATCCTTTTCTATCTAGCAAGCATTTTCCCCCCAGTTCATCAAAGCATGCTTTTGTGAACATGCCTGCTTTTATTCCCTAGTAATCAATATATTTGCATTTTGGTGTTAGCACCTAGAGGCCAGAATCTCATTGCACAATGTGTTGCATAAATACAGAACAAAGAGACAGCTCCAGGCCTAAAAAGCCTCTAATCTGTGTGTCTACACATTGTAATGGAGGCGTTCTGACTATCAGCTGTAATCTTATCTACCTAGTGCGTAACAAGAGAGAAGACACGGCAGTATCCAATGTAGCACGTGCTGGCAATTAAAGCATGCACACGCAGCACCTCCAAAGTTTGCACACTGGTTCCTGGCACACGCAGGCATGGAAAATGGAGCTGGAAAGGATTTAGAGAGGGCTCAGACCAGCCATCCTCCTGCGTCACACCAGGATCAGCTCGGCTGGTCAGATGTTTGTGTAATCTTGGTCACTGACCTCTTTCCAGATTCCCCCGCCGTCCCCACACAAACTCTGCCAGCATATCCCTATTTTAAGAACTCTTAAAATAACTCTCAGGTTGTTGGTTTCGGGGGGTTTTGTTGGGGTTTAGTTTTTGTTTTTAATGTCTAGCCTAAACCATCCTCATCACATTGAAGTTCTGTCCCTGCAGTGGGACATGGAGAAGAGAATGCGGCTACCGCCCTCGAATTATGGCATAGATGGGCGACAGTTAGGTGGATTATAAAAGCCAAACGCAACAAAACAAACAGAAGGTTGCAAGACAAAACACCGAGACCGATCTGCAGAACGGGCAAAGCGACACGCAAAAGGTTTTCTTGCAGCATGGGCTTAGAGAAGGAACGTAAGGATGGTACCGCCCAAGAAAGAGCAAAGAGGTGTCTCCGCAGATGCTTGCAGTCACTCCTTCCACAAAGAAAAAGCAGCGTGAGAGAAAAATGTTCAGTGTTTATTGGCCATTTTCTTACAGTGTCTGCGCAAGAGGTGGGAGCGAGGAACGCTTCCCCTGTGCAGCAGTACCTCTGCGCCATCAGGAATGCTGCGTGAGCGATGCTGATTAGTTCAATAACAATTAGTTAATTGTGCTTCAAAAACAGCTACTGCGAAGCTGCCTTCCGCTGTGACAAAGCGGCACAAGCTATATTTAGAATCTAAAAGTTGTTTCCCACCAATTTCTGGCTGTTTTAAGCCAGGCTACGCTTTGTGATGGAAGTGTGTGCTTTTTCCAAGGACGGCACTTTCTGGTGTTACTCAGACGTATTTCGGTTGCAGTAAGACAGGCAGACCCACACACAAAAGATGTAGGTCTTAACCCCTCCAACACAACTCCATTTGCTAGCACTGGACATGAGCGCTCCTACCCTCTTATTCAGGCACGACAATTTGGCACCAAAACCTAGTGCTCTGCCAGCCATTAACTTCGGCGGGCTTGTGTCATCCTACAACTTGCAACGAGCCTCAGGAAAGGAGCAATCTGGTCTCCCCTGTCTTTGAGAAGCCCAACCTTGTGCTGGGGGGACGGGTGTGTGTAAAGCAGCTGCAAATAGCCAGGTTTAATAGGAAAGAATCCCTTTTTCAGGGATGTTGGTATATGTGATACATGTGTTGATTTACATGGTTGCATAGGTCAGCATAAGAGCAATTGAAACGTTTCCTAGCGTACAAGAGACCAATGGAATTCAATACAAGAACCTGAACAGCGCTCTCACGCTCGTGAACACTGACGGAGAGGGAGCACAATCTAACCAATGCAAAAATAGAAAGATAAACAGACAAACCTACCTTCGTGGGGAAGGAGGGGTGGAGAGGAGAAAGAGAAGAGCTGTCAGGTTGGGGACTCTGGGAATCTACCACAGTCACAATTGCTTTACTCTGTGCCATATTATCCGGGCAGGCAAACACTTGGCCTCCTCCCTGTATACTACACTTGGACCAGTAGCTATGTTTTGCCACATCAAATTCTTAAGGGTATTCAAGTCATGAAAAAGCATAAATAAAAGCAGCTGCAAACGATACTCAAACGTAACATCCCCAGCTTCTTTGCTTAGCACTGGGAAGCCTCCCAACATTGACTAGGCACGTCTTCAGCCATCTGCAGAGGTACGAGAGGCAGGCGGGGGTGGAAGGAGGAAAGTGGGAGAGATGACATTCACCGCACGTATCGGAAAAACATTGAAATGAAACAACGACTAGAAATGGAGTATCCTTTCCACGGATCCAGACTCTAGGAGGTTATCTGCCGATGCCATTTCTTTGAACTGAGGAGGCAATCATGTTCCGAGGAAACCTCTGCGGATATGACTTATTCATGAAGAACCTTCATAAACTGGCAAGTGACTCAAGCAGAAGTAATTCTCATCCTATCCCTCACCATCTCTTCCAGCAGTGGTGAAAACACTGTTGCTGCAATTACTAATCTCTTAATATGAGGTTCAGATTTCCCAATGAGCCATGTGCAATCCAGGATGTTCATGGGACAGACACGATCTGAGTGATGCAGAAAAAGTTACCGTGATTGCATTACAATGCCTACAACCGAGGCGAATCTCACGGAGCAGTACTGCGAAACAGTCAGAGCCTGCAAACTAAGCCTACATGTGTTTCTTTTGCTGAAGCCCACAGTTCTACTCAGCTAATACAAACCTAAAATAGGCTATCACATTGCATACTGAGATTATCCATCAAGGGACTGAGAGCGCCTGGCCCAAAAGTTAAGCCCTTACCGAACTGTCAGACTGCCTCTGGAAAGGGCATACAGGTGGTCAAAACAGGAAGGGGGAAAACAGTAAAATGAGCTTTTTTCCTCTGTTTCTTTCGTGTCAACAAGGACATGATCACACACAGGCAGGCAGCCCATCAGTCAGCAGAGATGGGCCCGCGAGCAGGAACAGCAAGAGCCTGACAAGCATTAGGTATGCGCAAACAAGCCCACAGCCATAAACCTATAAGGTAAAATCCCCTCTCGCTTACATCAATGCAAATTAGGGTTAGGTCTGCTAAAGCTAGTAGAGCTAATCCAGTGTGAAAGTTGTGTAACTGAGAGCACTGTCAGCTCTGATGAGCACAGGATTCGCCCCCCAGGAGGTACTGAAGGTTGTTCAAGGGAGCAAGGGATGGCGCAGAACTGCTGAGTGTTCGCCACTCTGGCCTGATCCCTCCTCGTGTGCACCGGGAGGAGTGGGAGCAGCATCAGGTGGGAAAGCACCGCTCTCAACTCTTAAAGAAGGCTACCCATTAGACAGAGGCAAGAATTCCTTCTTCAGACTATTTCCCCAGGCTCTCCGGTTCCCAAGACTCCCTCCTCCTCCGTTTATAGTCATGTTCCACTTGTTACAATTTGTTAATCCGACACCGTAATATCATAATACCACAAGTTCATGCCACCCAACAAAAGCATCCACTTAACGTTCACCAAGAGCAATGGCAGCACCTACTAAAGCCTAATAAGCACCGACAACTCCTTATGCTCCACTGAAATCAAAAGAGCGTATCAAATAATTAGGGTGAATCTCCACTGGGTTTGCCATATAGCAAATGTTAAAAGTCATATCGGGGAAAACAGTCACACTGAGCAAGTGAGATCTGCCACTGCGATAACCTTTCGCTGTGGTTTAATGCAAGTTTGGCAGCGGACCCCCATGAGGGATTAATTTAGGATTTACAGATTGCAATGGTCGGGAATCCCAGGGAGCCCACGGAGGACTGTCATCTTGTGCTCCTGGGGAGACAGAGATTACATTCATATTTTCTTGACTCTGAGTGTGAGTTTTCTCTTTGTTTGTTTCATTTTGCAGTCATAGCATCCTCAGTTCATCTCTGTGGTCCTACACTTCCATATCATCTCGGTGTCCAGATTGCTGCGGCCAAAATGTTTTAGAATATTGCTCGTTCATACTTTCATAAGAAAAAAAGGCAACTTTTTTGTTTTCGGTCTACAACAGGAAACCTGAAATGCCTCCAGTTCCATGATTGACGATGGATACAGCAAACAGATGTCAGAAAAGAAAACCAACTGTGTTTCTCTACAGCTGGCTTCACAGCAAAGCCGTACAGAGGAGGCAAAGCCATGGGAATTGAGACCCATATGAAAATACTTAAAATGTTTTGCTCACATATCCCAGGATGACTGAAGACAAGCAGAGCAGGACTGCACAATTGGAGGAAATAGAAATTTGGCCGCAAATACAACCCTGTAGTCAAAAAAGCTCGCACTCCAGCCTGTGTCTGCTTGAACACGAGTGATCAGCCAGGGGCTTCCCCACTTCTTTACCAGTGCAATTTATGGTCCGTTTTACTTTACTATTGATTGCTCATGTTTTTAAAAGGAAGGTTAATTCCTTTGCTTTCAGTGAAGTAGCCCTGCTGTTAGTTCAGTAAGGCTTTGCACACGCGATCAGGCTTCTCATCCCTCCGCCCTCTGCTTACTGTGCAGGGATGTCCCTGCGCTCAGTTCTTCACAGGCCATAGAACACTGCAGCAGAACAGCTAATTTGTCCCATCACTCCCACTGCTGTTTGCATCAGCTACAGAACAAAGACAGGCGTCCTGATGATGGATTTGAGTACGGATAGTCTGTCTGTTGTGGGCTACAGCCTGTGCTGAAAAATCAACATCCAATTGTTGGGTTTGTGAGACGGAAGTTCATCATCTGAGCAAAACGTCGTGTGGCAATTACAGCCCACTGCCACCCACAGCAGCAAGAGCAGCGGCAGAGAGAAGGAAGCTCAGCTGATCAAAAACTGATGATATTTTTGCTTGGACAGAAACATCTTTCCCACATTGAGATGTGATAAAAAGAGGCAATTAAACCAGCACTAAGCAGGAGCTGACGCACTGTATAAAGCATTGTGCTGTACCAAAGGCTGCTTATGACCAATATTAACAACTTAATGAGCTGTTAATGAGGCGCATATTCAGCTTTTACTTGCAGCATGAAAACATTGCAAATCATTTTAGGGAGCTTCTGGACTGCCAATGGAGAATTAAAGATGTCAAATAAGCCCATGAAATCTACATCTCAATCTGGACATTGCTGTCCAGTGCATTCTCTTAAAATTCCTTTTCCTATATGGTAGAATAACTTGCTTTGACAGCAGTACGGCTCTCACTTAGACTTTGCCTCCTTCTGCCTTGACATTAGATTTCAGTCTCCAGAGAGCTGCAGGGATGTCTTTTTGACATGTTGACATTAAGGACACTTCTTCCACAGCCTCACGCTGACACAGTTACTTTCTGTCTTACCATTATAAGAGCAGCTACTGAGCTAAGCTACCAAATTTGCGAGTTTACTTATGAAATCTTTGTGCTCGTGTGTGAGCAGATTAAGAATGTAAAACTACCCTTCAAAAAATAGCCCGTTTGAGCAGGAAACGGAGCCAAGATTTATGTACAAATTCATATCCATAATTCCCCAGCAGTGCAGCAATACCAGTAACACACAAGCAATGACTAATGCTCTAATGTAGGCACACTTTAGTTTGTTATTTTTTACTACCCTGTCACAGCCCTGCAGGATTAGATAATGCAGCCAAGTGCTATCTATACTGCTATTACCACCAGCAGAGCTGCATTGATGGGAACAACAAATCCAAATTGGACTTGCTGCAGACAAGCCCCAAGTGGAAAACATGCACAGAGTGAGTCTGGAGGAGTTTAAAACCCACCGAGCAATCCTGATGGGATGTAAGCAGTGCCTGATCCTACTCTCAGAAACAGAATGCTGTTGGGATACAGATATAATGGTTTCCAGTAATGCAAGAGAAACTCAAAAGCGTCACGCCTGGAGCAGGGTGTTCCCAGGATGGCTGTGTAGAGCTCATTCACAGTCGAGCACGATATTGGAACACCTCTGCAGATTCTTTACATTTAAAGGTGGGGGCAGGCGAAAGGAAAATCGATGTTCTGAACACCCTGCCACCCCCCCAACGTAGCCTTTTCCTGATGTTCAGAAGCATCAACAATTAAAAGGCAAATACCTTGGCATTTCAAAGGCTTGGTGCTTTTAAAGCACCAAGGAAGGTCAACCTCTTTGTTTAAAGTTTGAGCAAGGGAAACCAATAATTTATTTATTACACTGCTTTCCAATAGCTTCCCTCCATCCCCTTTTGTTTATCAAGGGAAGACACCGTCCCTAGGCTGACAGGTTTTAGACTACTGCAATGTGAAATGCCCACGATAATCCTTCTCTTCCCTCCTCCAGTGGCATCTGGGATGGAAATGCCCACCCGGTTCTTCTAGCTGTGCCAGCAGCAACGTGCTCCCTATCTGCATACGCACGGTCAGTCACCGAGAGACATGGCCCACGTGCCCCAAACAAATAGAAAAAAACAGCCAAGAGGGCCACAGCGGACTGATTGAAGCTGCCAGCTCTAACGTGTTGAAATGTTGTCATTCCTTTTGGAGGGGGTTAACAAGGACACACAGGGGACTTCTCTGCACAGCATCTTCTCAGCTACATTCGGGACAGGGAACGAGATAAAGCTTCCATGCTATAAGAGAAAGGGGGGCCCACGGTAGAGCTGAGGGACTCCCATCTCTGGAAGCGACCTACGATAAGGAGGTGACACCACGAAGGGTATTTTGTATGAACACATGAAAAGCGTGAGGCCTGCAGAAACAGATGAAAACACTCAAGGACAAAGCAGCCTTGTTCTGACAACCTTCTCTGGTATTAGCATGAGAGACGAAGGGACATTGCCTGAGCGCAGATAACCAGGTAAGAAGGGACAAGAGCTCTTCAGTAGAAGCAGCTTATAAAGGTGAGCCACCAGGTGCCTGCAGTCAAGTCTGCATCTTTACGAGGCTTCTCCTCTGTATTTTGTCTTCTCTTTCCCAAACCTAAATCACAATTTTTGGTCTTGGAGCCTTCCAGATGGTTTCTATTCCTTGCCTGTAAAATGCTGGAGATGGCCAGGCAGCTCCGAGTTACTGGCAGAGCACAGCTTCCACCCATGCGTCAGCTACAGGTGGACAAAGTAAAGTTGGGGAACTCCAGGAACCCCTGTGGAGCCACAGGCAGGAAGGCAGATGAAAATAATTGCAGATAATAGTGAGAATAGGGAAATTTGCTTTGGCATCTGCAAGCTTTGCACCAAGAGGTAAATCAAAGGTTTTGAAGGTGGTAAGAAAAGAGAGGTAAGGAGGAGTTGTCCCCCTGTCCTACTCCTGCTCCTTTCCAAGCTGCAGTTTGACTTTAAAGGAAGTGAGGCAGCCAGGAAACCTGCTTTTCCAAAAAAATGATGCTAGCAACCGAGGCAGCATTTCAACGGAGGACTTCTAAAAAGTCTCTGACTTCCAGCTCTTTTTACCCCTTCTCTTTTCCAGTGCAGAACCGGCTCTCAGAGATCGTTATTAAAAAGAACAACAATGAACCAGCCTCATCGGTTCTTGTGAATTCTGAAGGTGACCAGTGTCACCATCAGTTATAATGACACACATCACTCCCCTCTTCACACAAATGGATTTACAACCTGTTTAAAGGCTACTGTCTCTTGAAGCTCTTCACCCCTGCTCCCTCCTCTCCACGCACACGTGCTCTCCTCCAGCAGCATCTGCTGGAAGAAATTATGAATTCCATTATTTTTTCATCCTGAGCAGCTTTGCAGTATATGGGAGAAGTACTGGAGGCTGCAGGCTCATTAGCACAGGATTTGTATTGCCGCCTCCCATTTTATTCACCTTCCCAGATTAGGTGAAGCATGCCTGCCCCAAACCTGCGATTTCTCTTTAATTAAAATGCAGGTAGTGGAGTTCCCTGAACTCCAGAGCCCACCACACAATCAGATAGTGACAGCAACCTGGTAAAATAATGCTCTTGATATAGTGGCTGCTCTAAGAGAGTCTTAATTTCAGTCGAGCAGCACAGCACCTCTGGTAGCAGCTGCATTGAGGACTGGGATGAATATCAGTACCCAGCGTCTCGCTGAACACTCACTGCCTTCCCAATCAAAACCAGCATCCCTGACAGCTGAACTGCTAAATGAATTAACAAGGCGAGAAGGGGGCTTGCTGATGGGGCTGCGACTCCCTTCCTCATTTCTGCAAGTGGCGGCTTTCAATTTTTCTGTCGTTTGTCGGGAGATGCACATGGTTCTCTAACGAGCAGGGCAGAGCCGCAGCCAGCTCTAAAAACGCGACGTTACGAGGATCTTCTGCTCCGCCGAGGAGAGGGATCCAGACGCTTGAGGCAGGCGGGGGAAGGACGCGGGCGCTGTTCAGACCGAACAGGCAGCGCGTCCTTCCCGGCTGCATGGAGCACAGGGACCCCCAGCCCGCTCTCCTGGCACGGGGATGGAATTGCTCTCCACATCAGTGAGTTTTGCAAACATCCAGGCAGAACTCAAAAGGAAGCCTTCGTCGGGACTTTGATCCTATGGGCTACTGTAACAAGAACAAGATTTTTGCTCCACCTGTAGCAAAACACAACCCCCAAAACACTCCAGCCACTTGGCGTCCAGCTCCCTTATTCACCAGGCAAGTCAGGATACAGAGGTCTGCTGCTCGCGGCTGGCCCGCTGCCCACCAGCATGCTGTTCTCTCCCAAAGCTTCCCCCTGCCCATCAGCCAGAGGCAAGTGAGTGCCGAGCACTCAAGCTGCCCGAGGGGGCTCTCGGCTGGGGTATAGCTCAACGGCGCTGCAGGGCTTGCGAGAAACTCCCCATTTGGGTGCTTTTGACTTGGTTGATTGGCCAAACTGCCAGAAGGTTGGTTTTAACGGCTTTCCCCCCCTCCCCCAAGTTTGTCAGGGGGCTCCATTGCCTACTGGAGCTGCTACTGTAAAAATCCAGATACGATGTCAGGAAAATCTTCAAATCTAACAGGAGGGAAAAGGAGGGAAAAGGAGGGAAAAGGAGGGAAAAGGAGGGAAAAGGAGGGAAAAGGAGGGAAAAGGAGGGAAAAGGAGGGAAAAGGAGGGAAAAGGAGGGAAAAGGAGGGAAAAGGAGGGAAAAGGAGGGAAAAGGAGGGAAAAGGAGGGAAAAGGAGGGAAAAGGAGGGAAAAGGAGGGAAAAGGAGGGAAAAGGAGGGAAAAGGAGGGAAAAGGAGGGAAAAGGAGGGAAAAGGAGGGAAAAGGAGGGAAAAGGAGGGAAAAGGAGGGAAAAGGAGGGAAAAAATTACAGATACTCCTCCTTTTGCATCACTTATGTGGCTGCACCAGACACAGAAGCTGAACAGCACATCAACCATCAGTATTATTTCCAGGTGCCCCACGCTGCATGGAACACCCAGCAGAACTGCGCAGAATTGGGTATTTTGACTGATCTGGCCTAAACCCAGCACATTTCCCCAAAGGCACGCACTGTATATTCCTTTTTACAGCGGAGAGAGGAATGGTCTCCCATTCTACCAGAATTACTGCAACCCTCACGGCGGAATGAAGCACCGTTTAACAGTACCGAGGCGTAACTTATCCGGGGCCTTCAGAAGGGGGACCGGTCCCCTTCAGTCATTTTGTGTTAAGTGCCATGCCTGTGTTGTCAGCACTTGCTGTTTATTGGGAAAGTTTTCTCTATTTTTAACATGGACGCCCCATCGCTGAAGCTAAGCAGACCCATTTTTCCCAGCTTGCTGCTTAGCTGCCTTTACCATAGGTGAGAACGCCAAGCAAACAATAACAACAAAACCTTGTATTTCCACAGCCCACTTTAAACTCAAAGGTGTCACAAATCAATTTAAAACTTAAATTGCAATACCAGCTCCAATCACTTTACTCACAGTATAAATCACAGCCAGTTCTGGAGGTGGAAGAGGCAGTTATACAACAAAGCACAACAACTTCACACAACAAGAGCGAAAATCCGCAGGAAGATCCTGCAGTCATCATTTCTACCACATGAACCTGGATTGTCCCCAACCAGGGGTAAATCCACTATCTCTAAAAAAGCATCTGAGCCACGCTACAGCTTCAGATATAGCAGCCCTGCCTGTGAAAGGGTCTCCTTGATATCTCAGTTTCGTCCCAAGTTTGGCTCCTTCCATTGCCCTGTTCCCTGTCTGAGTTAGGATAATGAAGACCTGGACCGTGGGATTAAAAGACACGATGTAACAGCATTTCCTTGTTTTCTCCAGCCGGTTTTCTGTGCCGTGTGCATGTGTATAAGTGCATGTGCTAGCTCCACTTGCAGCAGTGAGATATTTACCTCAAACAAAATGTATTTTGAAGCCAGATACAGTTGGCTCCACTTGGGGCTTTCTTTGCTGCAGTTGCAGAAGTAAGTCGGAGCAGCAGCAAACTAGAAAAAAAAATGTAAATATTGCCAGCTGTCTCTCTAGAACCAGGCTGCTCTGATTAATTTATGATGTTTTCAGAGAAAGTGAATGTTACACCATATTTGAAATGAAAAGGTTAAGTAGAGTTTAAAAAAAAAATGTGCTTTGCTTAGTTTTGAGCAACAGAATATTTACTGAATAATAATAAAGTGAATTAGTGCTGGGTTCGATAGCTTCTCCATCCTAGCCTTGAGACAGAAGAACAAAGTGTAATCACATCCGTTCACGGCGGCAGACTGAACAACAGGAGGGTGCGTGTCACCTATTCTTGTTCTAAGCTTCAAAAGATGCTGCTGCAGAAATTGATACCGTAACTAACAACTATTTCAGCGCCAGCCTCTCTCCAGCTGGGGTCACCATAAATACGGCACCGCCGTCGTGGCTGTGAGGAAGACATCAGCTATTCCAGTCCTGCACTTCTCAGCTAGAGTTACCGAGAAGAACAGACCCAGCCGCAGGTTATCTGGGCTCTGCAAAACCACCTGTTTCGCAAAGCATTCAAAGAAGTGTCTAGTTAAGCGTCTCGTCTCAATTTCCGCCTCCGGCCTTCCAATGGAGAGATTTAAAAACGATCAGCGAGTTACGTTTCATACATACGGCCTCCGTTCACGCACTAGACCTGTAACAAGTAAAGGCATGAATCGTGCCGCTGACCCTCAGCTTCTGTAGAGCCTGGATGCAGGCACAGAGTCTGCATGTTCCCGAGAGTAACCATAATCTGTGCCTCCAAAGCTAGCATTAAACCGGACACAATGTCTTCTTGACTTCAAGAGCATGAAAATACAGCAAGGTGTGGTGCACAGGCAATGTCTCCACACACAGAGCTACAAAATAAAAGAACAAGCTTCCCAAGTCTCCCTTGTTTTGTAGTTTTGTTTCTTTTCCCTTGTGGCTTTCCTGTGCTCCACTTTTCACTTCTTTAACTTGAGTCAATCTTTCCCTCAAGCTAATTCGGTATGAAAAGTCATCCTCCTGCAAGTCCAAAAAATATTTTCTTTTCTTTCTTTCAAATGCTGTTTCTTTCTTATTCCTGTAGGGTCACTGGCTTTCAAATGGCAAGAAACTGTCAGCGCCAACCTATTCCAGGAGAAGACGCTCCAAAAAACTGTTAGTGATCATGAGCAGGGAATTTTTCAAATAATTCCTTTCCTGGACAAATATTAAATATTATCTGGAGAATATTAAAACATGTCAGTACTTTAAAACAAAAAAACCAAACTCATTTTCCTACCTGCTTCGCCCACAAACACTTCCACTGGTGTGCTGGTGGGGCTCTCACCAATTACATTATATGCTGTCATTAGGACTTCATACCTCTTGTATTTCTTCAACTCTGAAAAAGCAAAATATTATATTATATGTAATTATTTCACAGGTATTTTTTAGACTCCATCACCTCTTTATTACCAGGCTTCTCTCTCATGAAATACAGCGTTAAACAGCACAACTAGTGCAATTTCTACAATTCCATCCTTCCTTGATTCACACATCACAGCAGGATTTGCATAATCATGAAAGACCTTTGCAGTGAAATGGCAGGATTTTCCACCGTGTTTCCTCACGGTGTTGCTCCAGTAAGAGCAATCATTCCTGATGGGTAACTAGCTAAAGGAACATCTCTAGGTCGTTCTTAATGACAGAAAAAGGCAGGAGTTTGCTTTGAATGTTCAACGTACGGGCTCCTTTTGATCTCTACTGGTTGGAAAGAACATGGCTTCAAGCCTTTGCCTAATCCTAAGGACTTTCATCCAGGGAGTCATTTAGCAACTGCACTGCTCGAGAGCATCAACGCCGAGGCAGGGTGCAGAAGAAGATCTGCAGCGGGGAATCTGGAGTCCCATTCGAAATACTGCACGGGGAGCTTTCTCCTGCAAAGTGACCACAGCCTGAACACCAATCACAAAAAGAAAGGAGAATTTGAAGTCTGGACTCCATATGGCCACAAGGCAAACAATTTCCTTGCTGACATACAGAAACTACTCTGACAGATAAGGTAGGAGAGCGAGAGTAGTGTGAAAAAACTCCAGAAAAACTCAACTGTATGAGGGTAATTAGTAGAGGCAAATGAGGGTGGAGTAGAATCATGTCAGCGTCTTTAGCGGAGGCAGCGCCTGAGCAGTTTCATTTCAGATTTTGCATTTTCAGGATGAAAGAATCAATCCCAACAGAAGTATTTATCATCTAAAATATTTAACAGTGAAATCAGAGTAAGAGAGCAATCAATTGTATAAATTGCTGTATTTAAACGAGCATTGTATTGATTAAGACATTCATGGCCAGGGGTCCAAATTTCTCCCTTTGCCAATAAATTTCTCTGCTATCTACGAATCACATAGCACCCTTAACGCTGTGGCTGACAGTCTGCCATCGGTTTGGTAAGGTTCAATAAGGTTCAATCATACAGGTTTGTCTAATTTCAGTTTCACGGAAATATTTACAAGTGGTGTGCTCCAGTGCCTGACTCAGAGCCCAGCATCGTTCCCTGGTATCAGGCATACTGTAAATGGTATCTGATACATCAGTCACTTTTCGATGTGATACCGCTAAACTCAGACGGACTGCAAAGCACGTAGCAAGCGAATCAGCAAAAATAATGCTACGTTTGTAAACAAACAAACAATATGAAGATATATATAGGATATCGTACTGGGCAGCTTGTACAGGGAAACTTTAACTGATGCCATGAAAAGCCACAAGGGAGATTTTAGTGTTAACTGGATGTGGAAGAAAATGGAACACATGAGAGTTCATGCATGCAAGTTTCAGTGGGGATAGGGCTTCATTTTTATTTTTTTTTTTAGTCCATCACAATCTGTGACTCAAAAGCCTTGGGCAAAACCTATCTAGTGAACCATCATCACCACAAAGCAACTTGCCTTTTAACTCTGTCGAATGCTATTTTATTCATTTCCAATTGAAAACACCTCTGGAGAGGCACATAAATTCATTGGGCCCTCTCTAAACTGGCCTCCTACTCCACGGAATGCCTGAGCATCGCAGTGCTTGAATCATAGGACTAATGATGTGGTACAGCTAAACTCAGATGGACTGCAAAATACATAGGAAGCGAATCAAAATTCATTTAGCATCAGCAACACCGGGTTGTTACAGTCAATAACGTTTTACCTTCCTAGCAGCCACTTTTTTACAACAGCTACCTACTTGCATCATCAACGTCTCTCGATGTAGGGAAAGCCAAGGCTTGAAGAAAAGGAAACTCGGAAAGCAGAATCATTAATCTGTGTTGATTTCTGCTAGATTCACTGAGGAGAACCATAGGAGTTTGCCTATAGTGTATTTTGAACCATTACAAAGAGTCTCATCTAAAGGCAATGTGCACTTACGTGTTAATTCATACGTCGTTAATGCAGAGCTGCTGTTCACTGTCTTGAAGCTGCTTTGGGCTATTCAGGGTAAGCAAAGCAGAAAGCTTGTTACAGTGCAAGGAAATAGTTATTGCAAATGATGTACAGCAGAGACAGAGGCAAATGATGCAGCACACACATACGTGGTTTGAGCTTTAGGACTATACCTTGAAGGGCAATAAAATCACATCACTCTCGTAACATATCAAAAGCATCTCACTCGCACGGGGCCGTTTCATTTCCTCCTCAAACCGAGAATCTCACAAATATACAACAGAGAAATGTTCTGACTCCTAGACTAAATAGAGCAAATGAGTAAAAAGGAAACAATTTGGGGGGGGAGGAAACTCTCAGCACTGTATTACATCCTTATTTCTCAACATGCAAAATTCAAAACCTGAAGAGCTGCAGGGTAAAGACCTGGAACGCGCACCACAAAGAGCGGTCGCTTACAATAGGACAGGACCCGTTTCTTTAAATGTGTGTGAGATTTCCCACAGTTTCACTTATAGAATTCAGTATTCCTGCTGCGAGCGAATTGTAATAATATGCTAAGCTGTGCAAAACCATGGGTCAGTAAAGAACAGAGGTGTACCAAGGTGAGAATTGTCATATTACGAGGAGAAAGAGGGAAAATTCTCTTGAAATACACTTGCCTCTACCCCCCCCCCCCCCCCCCCCCCCCCGGGGCCCGGCC
>VZSC01008938.1:31920-69235 GCA_013398225.1 Steatornis caripensis
AAAAAAAAAAAAAAAAAAAAAGAAAATCATTTAAACCAGGGTATTATAAGCAAGATACACAGCTACCAGGAAAAGGAGCAGAAACTGCTCCTGCAAGAAGCCTGCTTCTTTTGCAGTTGTTCTGCCCAGACTCTGCTGAAAACGATCCATGTAGTCCCAAGATCTTGCATGGTTGCATGCACTGCTGGAGAGCCTCATTCATGATTACGTTTCACGCTCGTTATTGTGCTCCATCCTTTGGAGGAGCTCTGACCACCTTTCACTATTGTTCAGCATTTTCATTACAGAATGATCTAGGAGCAAAAGATTGTGATGGAACCTTGAGACTCATCAAGAGCAAGCCTTCACAATTGCAGGAAACAACGGCTTAAAGTCCTCTTCACAAACAGAGCAAGCTCCACCAGAAAACAAGCTGATTTTTCTGCTTCCCAGTACTCCTATTGGGAAGCTGTTCCAAACCTCACTATTTGGGTGGTTAGAAACCTTCATTTAATTTCTGATCTAAATAATTCAAAGCTAGTTTATAACCATTCGTTCCTGTGCTAACATTGCCTTTTGGGTTAAATCGTTCTTCTCCCCATGGGGTGTTTACTCCTGTGGTGTATTTAGAAAGGGCAATCGTATTCCCTCTCAGACTCCATTTTACAAGGCAAGTAAATCAACCTCTTGTACAACAGCCTTTTCTAGTCTCAGACGGGGCCCCCTGTTCAAGAGGCTGAGCAGACAGATCAAACCAAGCGGCAGCCTTCTCCAGGGCTGCCTGATGGCATGATCGCTGCCAGACCAGCTGAAACGCTCTCCTCCGCAACGCGGAGAAGATGACATAAGGTTTACTGGCAATTACTTGTATATCTACCATGATTTTTTTTTTTTTTTTTCCAATCTTCTGAATTTCCTCTTTTGTTTTCTATATGGTACTGAAGTTGCTTTAGCCCTGACGATGCCCTAGCAGAGAAGGGATCCACATCACGGCAGTGTCCTTGCCTCCCTCTGCCCTGCCACGAGGACTGCCTGCCCCACAGACAGGGTAAAGGGAGGCACCGTCCCACCAAGATACATCTGGAGTGCATTGCCACAAAAGAGGGGAGAGGCTGCAAAAAACCTCAAGCCTGTCCAGCATGGAAATAAACGTCATACAATGAAAAAGCCACTGTGAACATTACGTGGATTTGTATTTCAGTTCTTTACGATCTGAAGCTGAGAAAGAGACTGTTACTCCCCACTCTGCCATACAGCTGCCTAACAGGTAACGCTTAATTCCTCATTGCGGTACAGCACGGATTCGTCAATAACAAGCATTGTTTTCTTACACTTTCATGTGAGTCTCCATTTTTTCCTTCCTTTAAGTTTAGGACAGGAAAGCTCAGAAAATAAATGGCTCGGAACCTGTCTTCCTCCTTGCCATGGAAATGATGATTCTTTCCTGAAAAGGGTACTCTGCTAAAAGGTCAGGTCTTCCCCTTCCTATCTATCTTTCGCGGACAAAACTCCACTTTTGATGTAATGGATTATTTAGGATTTTATAGAAAGGCCCGAGGGATCTGCTGGAATAGGTGAAATGATTATGACTGGCAGCCCGTAATGTCATACAGAAGTAAGAGAAGCATATTTGTGCTGTTTAAAAATAATTTAAAAAAAAGACTAAAATGTAAGTTCGAATAACTGTTATCTCTAAGGTAGAAGCAGAACAGTACATGATCCTGATGTTAACTGTAACATCCTCCAGAACATTTGAAATAACCTTGCATTATTGATACAGCAGACCTCAATGGAAACTACTTATTTTCTTCGTACTTTAAATTTAAAAATAATGGACTGATCGGACCAAGCAGCTGAAAGCACAGATAGTGCATCTGGAGTTTGTTTTGTGAATTATTAACACAGCTCAAAGTTAAAAATTTAGCTTTGCTTGGAAATCTGCTCTCCCATTTAGCTTGACTGCTGTTTTCAGTTTACATTATTGTTAGACGCTGCTGTGAAACTTTCTCTTAATTGGAGGCTATTGTGAGACTTGAAGATTTGTGTTTATTTGAAAAATAGAGTACGGCTGAATTACCAGGACCTATTAATATACATGTAGTAATGACATATAATCACCCACAACTCCCTTGAGATGGCTCTGGCATAACAACCCCATTTCATTTTCACGAAATAAAGAGCACCCAATTACCTAAACAACCACCTATTTCACGTTAACTACACACCAATAATCAGTCAATTGCGGGGATGTTTATGTCTGTGGTACATCACGCCCCACATCCTCTTTGTCCTCTCCTCGTATACCCTTTTTTTCTTCACCGCGGGCTTTATTTGTAGGTGGGGTGGTAGATCTACATTTCTCCATAATTCCTGTGGTAAAACGGTTCAATGCGTCTTCTGTTTGTTCAACACGCTGTAAGCAATGCTGTTGCTTAGTATTACCCTGCGTGAACTTGGGCCAGCAACCCAGCAGTACAGCCAGGCATATTTTTGAAGCACTGCTGCACAGCAATAAACAGACCCTCTCACATATATTTTTTTTTCCAAAAATGCAAGCAGCCCCATCTGTACTGTAAACCCTTATGTANGTAAAACGGTTCAACGCGTCTTGTGTTTGTTCAACACGCTGTAAGCAATGCTGTTGCTTAGTATTACCCTGCGTGAACTTGGGCCAGCAACCCAGCAGTACAGCCAGGCATATTTTTGAAGCGCTGCTGCACAGCAATAAACAGACCCTCTCACATATATTTTTTTTTCCAAAAATGCAAGCAGCCCCATCTGTACTGTAAACCCTTATGTATATTTTTCACTATATCACAATCTGTGCAAAGTTATCCTTATTGTGCGTGGGGGGACATTGTCTCAGGAGCGGGGTGGGCAGAGGCTTTTCAGGATAGGTTACGGATAACACCCAGTACCCCACTGGGTTCCCTCTATTAACGCTCACTCTGCAAAAAGAAGCTTCAGGCACTGGGTCACAAAATGTTCCAGCACCTCCCAGGAGGCCGGTATTGAAAGATAAAGGAAGGTAAAGGAAATGCCTATATAAAACGCAGACTTGGCACGAATACTTTCACATCCAACTCGCAGATACTACAGAGAGCTCAAACTTCCTTTCTTTTCTCTGAAGAAATCTCAATTTTTAGCCCTCAAAGAGCCAAAAGGGCACGTGGAGTTCCTTGAAGGTACGAACGGGGTCTCAGGCACGGCATACACTTCGCATTATTTCAGCATCTCAAGGAGGCAGTATGCGATGCGAACGACAGCAAGCTTTTCATTACCTGTTCTTTACCAGCGCCGCACTCTGTTGAATGTTTTCTATGCAAAGATGCACGTCTCTTGATATCAGTGAAAGGACAGGAGAACCTGTCCCAGTAATGATCTTGGGCATCGCTACAGAAACTCCTTTACCTCCCAAGCTTTCCCTTCATGAGGCACAAAGCAAGAGCAACTGCCAGAAATTTCCATCACTAAAATATATGCCTAGATCAGAAAAATAAGGAAGTAGCTGCAGTCCTTCAACTTTACTACGAAACTTCAGCTCAGGAAAATGTACCTTGCAATGTACCATTAAGGTCAACAAGTCAAAGCCACCAAAAAACTGTTCCAGAAACATCAAAATTTTTCATTTTACCTACCTGCCACTGCACGAGGACAGATGAAGTCGTGTGGGGAGTTACCAACACAGAACTGGGTGGTTCACCTGGAACTAAACAAGAACAAAAGGTAACCAAAGCAGTTACAGCAACGGGGTGGAAAAAGGGCAGCTTTTATTAATCAGATTCTCTTTCTTCGCTGCTGAAGAAAATCTTCTCTCCCAGCTGTGGCGTGGTAGGTCTTGAAAGCAACGCAGTGGGTAGGAGTATTGCAATCCAGGCGGAAGCCAGCCACTTCTCGTACATCCCTCGCTCTACCTGTGGCCTTGGCAACTTGAGCAGGAAGAAGAGGAAAGCTGAGGGCATAAATCTGGAGGAAGCTGCAGCGTGCCAGCTGCTCAAACAACTGGATACACATTTGAAAGGAGGTTAAACCAGCTGCGTGCGCGTTTCAAAGTGTGAGCAAACTGCTCCCAAATTTTCCGTGACATTTTTGCCACAGCTGGGGCAAGCCCACCTTGGTTTTTTGGAGTCTGTGTCACGTATTCACAGCTTATTTTAGGTACGATAGCTTGATTTGCAACGGATTAACCCATTCCTGTGCCCATGATCTAGAACATACGCACACCCACACTTTAGCAGCTCAAATACGAAGAAGGGAAGGCTTATCAGGAGCTGACAGCCCTCCACAGTGCAACGCTCTGGTGGCAGCACCAGGTTTGCTCAGCAGAATAAGCGGTCGGTTTGTTAAGAAAGTGAGAAGCTTTCACAGTGTTTCCTCACTGTATTGTGAGGAAGCCAAGCACAGCTCTGGATTCACTGTAGCTAAATTCAAAGAGAATTGAGAACAAAATTGTAAGTTCTGAAACGGTGAGTCAGTGCTGCCTCATTAGGGCCGGCTACAGCCTGCACCAATACAGCGGCCGCTCTTCAGGAAGGTGGAGAGTCGGGATGTCTTAAAAAAGCTGCCAGGCACATCATTCAAGTGTTACGTGAGCTCTTGTTTAACTTCGGATACTCCAGAGCTCTGTCCTCTGTTTTTTTGATTTCAAGATCACATTCTTTAAACATTTCTTTGCAAAATTGTTTCCTAGTTTTACATCTGAGTGTCATATTTAACTAGTCATTCCTTGCGCTGTATTAAATACTGGCAAATTCCTAGCACCATATATATATATATACACACATGTATCCCAGTATTACCCCATTTCCCAGAATAAGGGTAAATATTGATGCTTTTTCACACACTTTGCAGAGTTCCTTTCTCCATTCAAGACATCAGAGCTACTTCTGCATTCAGGCCTTGACTTTATACAATCAAGGAATTAGAAGCTGATCTCTGCGGCTAAAAATAAAAGCCTTGTCGATGTTATTCACAGTTTATTAGCCCTGATCTGCAGGATTAAATGCTCATGTTTCCAGAAGCTTCATATTCTTACTTATACCTCAGCAATTTTTCATATTGCAGACCGATGCGGATCGCGAGTGAAAACAACTGAAGAAACTTCTTCAAATGTATGCATGGTTCTACGTTTATTTTTAATGATCTCTTGTAAATTATTCAATTTCTGCAAAGATAATGGTTAGTGCAGAGTTTGGAAGCCAATTAAATGGAGTTTAATTCCATTTTGAGACTCCTGAAAGTATGATTCATTATCAGAGGGCACAGCAGGACGCTTAAGGCTGCCTGTTATTAATTCAGCCACATCTCATTACTACCTGTATCAATCTCCTGTGAACAAACCTGCATTGGATGTTGAATTTTCACTCCACTGTCCCAGCAGGGAACACATTGCAGTGGGTCCAGCAAACCTAGGAGCACTGGGGAGTACCCATCCCACGGCAATGCCCCCGGCGTGCCTCCCCTCCACGCTTACCGTCCTGCAGAGTTGTGACCGCTTCGGTCTCTGCGCTGAAGTCGCTGTCTCCGATGTCATTGGTAGCTTTCACTCGCAGTTTGTAAGAGGTGAATGGGTTCAAGCTGTGGAATGTAAAAAAAAAAAAAATCAGGCTGAGGGATGAAATCTCCCCACATCATCACAACTTGCCTCAGAACAAGCCTCTACAGAGAATCTGCCCATTGGCAACCGAAGTCATCGAGCAGTTTGTCTCTTCTCCACAATGCCTTTTCTTGGCAGCCTCCCCCAGCTTCCTCAGGCCACGAGGGCGTTCACAGCCTTGCTGCCATCAGCGTCTTCTCCGATCTCCATTGCCCTGAGCTCCTGAAAACACACACGGATTCGGAGTTGCATCGGGCTCCAGAAAACAGCCACGAAGCAGAAGTTCACGGCACAGCCTGTGACTGGTGCTTGTCGGAACGGGCAAGATGTGCTGTTAGCAGAGTTCTGCCTGGCTACGCAAACCCCGGCTTTCAAGGTGCTTTGCTTGAGAGAGCCTCAAAACAGGTCTGTGGGTCAGCTCATCCTCAGTGCATGGGGATGGGGATAACAGGCAGAGAGGAGGCAGGTAGCATGCCCAGGGTCAGCCAGTGCGCGGCGGGCACTGGAATTCAGAGCGCCAGCCTTCTGACTAACCCTTCAGCCCGTACCGTTTGATCAGGGCGTTTTATTCCTACTGAATTTCAAATTAATGCTGTTACCTGGATTATTTAATAAAGACAGTAACAACAGGCTCCTTGCAGCTCTTAACTATGCAGTGCTTTAAGATATGCAAAGAGCGATTTCCAGCTGGCATAACCTTAGCAAAGATTCTTCTGTCTTGGCTTGGCAGGGAGGAGGTGTGGGGGAGGCTGCCTTTCGAGTCACGTGCAGGGGCTGGCAATGCAGAGCTGTAAGTTATGGGGGATTTAGCTCAGTAATTGGTAGTGTCTAGCCATCAGCTGGCAGGTGTAACACTCACTACAAACCCAAGTAAAGTTACTTGTAAGGAATGATTAAACATCAAGGGATAATGCATTCTGATGGGCAGCACTCTCGCCTCACGCATGTACTACTCTTCCGGACTTTCACGGGAAAATGCTTTTAGCAAGGGGCAAAAGAAACCTTTTCAGTAATTCCACCCTATTAGGACACCGTTACTTACCTACAGCAACTTGAATCATTAGAATAATCTTTCTTGATCTTTTGTTTTCAGTAATGCCAATGTCAAGACTAAATGACATACTTGGTTTCCCTGGTTTTACAGGTTTTGATTGGAAAGTTACTGGGTATAATTCAGGGTGGGTGTAACACCTCCAAAGTCAATGAATCAGGTCTATTTTTGTACCTATAATGGTCAGTTTTCTTTTCTCTGCACAGTTAGACAAAAGGATAGCAATGTATCTGTATCTTCTGGCACATGACCAGCGAGCGGCCGTACACCATAGCCACTGATGGATTTTTAACAGACCTGAAAAATCTGTATGTGAATGCTTTGAATACTTGATTCTCCAAAAGCTCATGGCCTTTTAGAAATAATCTGATTTGTACTAGCTGGTCAATAGAGGAAATGGACAGCAAAACAAGTACCTTCTCATAGACATTCAATTGCTTTCACAGATGTTACAAGGACTTTAATTACAACAGCATCGCTGAGGATATAATGAAGCCTGAATAACAAAGTTTAAACGTTCTGATGCTATCTATAAACTTCAGTATGGAAAATACAGATAAAAATGCTTCTCATTTCATCTGGAAAAGCTTATATAGAGATAATTGCAATGCAGCATTGAGGCTGGATTTTAACATCAGTCACTACTGAAAGGATTTTTAACTAGTTGTATTTTACAGAGCATTGTGTAGCTACATATGGGTTAGCCCAAGCAGCGCTATCTACCGTGCTGAGCTTTCAGGAAGGGCTTCAAAAAGATGCGTTGCAATTCAACTTTAATCAGATTTATTGCATGACCTTCAGCAAATCTCTGAATTGCTGTTCATAACACCACCTCTAAAATGGGTGCAGTGACCTCACTTAACCTGTCTCCTCCAAAAAGACCGTGCAGCTGAGTGATGTTTGCTTTGGCTTCCTAACTGTTGGAAGTGGAAAGTGTGGGAATTGCTATGCTAGCTGGTCATACGATACCTTTCAATAATGCAGGACGTTGCCTCGTGGCTGACCGAAGAGGAGTAGGTTTGCCACTCTCCATTCGGCAGTTCTCGCACTTGTACTGTAAAATACCGTATTGGTGAAGATCCATCGCTTCCAGGGACCCACTTCAACAGCAGTGTCCGTGATGACACATCACTCTGCGGGGTCATCAGCTGCCTGGGAGGAGCTGGTCGTTCTGCAATGAAACCATAGTTTGGTACTACTTTGAGAGGAAATTCAAGCTAACATAACACGTGACAGCCTCATCAGATTTTCACAGTGGTAATGGCACAGGAGATTTAACTTTTGGGTTTGCCCCATGAAGCATCAAGCCATCCCATTCCTTAACCTTCTACTGCAAAGAAGAGCAGTAAAACTGATTCTTATCTCCCAGCACAAAAGTTCACCATTGAATACATATTTTCCTAGCAACAGACCTCAAACTTGGGGCACTCTTAGCCTGGCAGGTTAAGGAATAATCACTAGGACCAGTAGCCACGCAAACCAAGGAAGTCTTTAAGAAACTCAGCTGTGCTTCCAGCTGCAATTGCTCTTTTGACAGAATTTGCCTGTAGACTCGTTCACTTTTTAACCTGTGCTTACCACTCTGATCCATGGGACTATGTCCTCTCTGTGCTATATAGCATCCTCTTCGACCAGCTGCTCCCCAGTCGAGGTATGAAGAGCAAGGATGAGCTGGAACAGGCTGGTGCGCAGCAGAGTCCAAGCACACGACTCACAGCCAATCCTAAATTCCTGCACCAGTTCTCTCTGGCAAGGAACCGGGAACCACCAGCAGCTGCTGCTTGCAAACCCCAGCTTGGAGACAGCGCAGAGCTGGGGCTTGAGTACCTGCTGCAGTTCACTTCCAGACCTCCCTGGTTCTTCCCTTTGCACCCACTAACCTTGAACGTGCAAAGGCAAACCAGTCAGTGCCGATGCTGAGGGAGATCTCTCCAGAGTAATTAACCGTACACCTTTCAGATGAGGCAGGGAATGGTAATGCAGGTGTAAGCATGCCAGTCCCCAACTGTTTCAATACAGATCTCCTCTCCCATCACTGTGTCTCCGCACTCCATCGATTTCAATAGTGAAACTCTATAGAGTGAGGAATAATTGTTTAATTGTTTATCATGAAGATTATTGATTCTGATTAAAATGTGTGGCATGTAATAAAGCAGAAATTGATTGGAGACACCACAGTGACTTGCTTTGGAGAAGCAATTCAACTCAATTTCATCAGCACTTGTTTCCATAAACACACCTCCGCCTGCCCGATTCCTCACAGCCCTGTATGGCGAGCGCTTCATTTCCCTGCCACCCCCTAAAAGCATTTCCTGTATGCTTTGGCATTTCTCTGCAGCAAGCTCTGGCTGACATCAGTGCCCAAAGATTTGTAAGCTATTAGCTGGAGGAAGCCCTCGGTGCCAGCAGCCTGTGAGCCCGAGTACAATGCAAAAGGTCAATGCCTTACGCTGACAGGCCGAGACAGGTATTCGGGGTTATTCTATCAGAGGAAGCGAGTGTCGTGCAGGGATTTAATACTCTCTGCTGATAAGCTTCAACCAGCTTGCAGTTTTGGGCAGGTCAGATCTTGCAGTCAGTCTCCTGTGATTGGGTTTCCTTCTGCTGCTAATGGGAGATCTTAAAATCTCCTGTATTACAAGATATACCTCCTGACTGTTTGTACAAAGCCATTAGTATAAAGAGTTTATTTATGGGAGTTTAGCCACAAGCAAATGCTAAGGTGAGCTCTTTGTGCAGGAATGTAAGGCCAGGCCATATGACTCAATGGACTATTTTTAATTTCTTCCTACGTTTATGTTTTCTGATTCAGTTCTGCCCTGATTGCTGCTGTTGATTATCACAGAATGGTTTGGGTTGGAAGGAACCTTAAAGATCATCTCACTCCAACCCCCCTGCCGTGGGCAGGGACACCTTCCCCTAGACCAGGTTGCTCAAAGCCCCATCCAACCTGGCCTTCAACAGTTCCAAGGAGGCAGTGTCCACAACTTCTCTGGGCAACACGTGCCAGGTTCTCACCACCCTGGTCATGAAGAATTTCTTCCTAATATCTAATGTAAATCTACGCTCTTTCAGTTTAAAACCGTTACCGTTCGTCCTATCACTACCTGCCCTTATAAAAAGTCCCTCTCCAGCTCTCTTGTAGGCCCCTTCAGGTACTGGAAGGCTGCTGTAAGATCTCCTCAGGGCCTTCTCTTCTCCAGGCTGAACAATCCCAACTCTCTCAGCCTGTCTTCACAGGAGAAGTGCTCCAGCCCCCTGACCATCTTCGTGGTTCTCCTCTGGACTTGGTCCAATAGGTCCATGTCCTTCTTATGCTGGGGATCCCAGAGCTGAACGCAGTACTCCAGGTGGGGTCTCACAAGGGCAGAGTGGGAGAACCCCCTCCCTCAACCTGCTGGTCATGCTTAATTTGATGCAGCCCAGGACACGGTTGGCCTTCCGGGCTGCAAGCGCACACTGCCAGCTCAAGTTGAGGTTCTCATCAACCAACACCCCTAAGNAGGAGGCAGTGTCCACAACTTCTCTGGGCAACACGTGCCAGGTTCTCACCACCCTGGTCATGAAGAATTTCTTCCTAATATCTAATGTAAATCTACGCTCTTTCAGTTTAAAACCGTTACCGTTCGTCCTATCACTACCTGCCCTTATAAAAAGTCCCTCTCCAGCTCTCTTGTAGGCCCCTTCAGGTACTGGAAGGCTGCTGTAAGATCTCCTCAGGGCCTTCTCTTCTCCAGGCTGAACAATCCCAACTCTCTCAGCCTGTCTTCACAGGAGAAGTGCTCCAGCCCCCTGACCATCTTCGTGGTTCTCCTCTGGACTTGGTCCAATAGGTCCATGTCCTTCTTATGCTGGGGATCCCAGAGCTGAACGCAGTACTCCAGGTGGGGTCTCACAAGGGCAGAGTGGGAGAACCCCCTCCCTCAACCTGCTGGTCATGCTTAATTTGATGCAGCCCAGGACACGGTTGGCCTTCCGGGCTGCAAGCGCACACTGCCAGCTCAAGTTGAGGTTCTCATCAACCAACACCCCTAAGTCCTTCTCCTCAGGGCTGCTCTCAATCCATTCTCCACCCAGCCCACGCTGAAGACTATTCTGAGGGATATTGCACCAGTATGCAGATTCAAAGCACTGCAGAAGAACGTCTGTAGAACACAGCTACAATACAACTTGGGATCTGTAAATCACAGGCACCACTCTAAAATGTAAAGATTTATATTGGGATTATCCAAGGAATTTAAAAGGACATAGAATCATAGAATCATAGAATGGTAGGGGTTGGAAGGGACCTCTAGAGATCATCTAGTCCAACCCCCCTGCTAAAGCAGGTTTTTTTTAAAGCAGACATGAGTGACTGATTTTGCTAATTTTCAAGGCAAGTTTTGTACCTGTCTGCCTTAGTATCAAGGACTACAAAGATATTAAATGCATTTTTATTAATGGAAGTTAAATATCTTCTCACTCTAGAATATTTATTGTCATGTATACAAGCTTCAGGTTTGTGTTTGTTTATTTACTTGTTAGCAGAATAGCTGCACTGGATAAATTTATTTATCATCCCCTCATATCAATCTTGCTGATGTGAGATTATGCATTTTTCTCTGTACTTTTTACGTGTGGGAACACTTCAGCTAACATTCACTGCCTTGGGACTTGGTTCCAGAGCATGCATAGACACAGTAAAGCCATCCATCAAGAAGAGAAAGGGTTCATTTTATACTAAGATTTCTCTATTCAAGATAACCCTAAAGCATTGGTAGCAACGAGGGATTGTTGTTCCTGCAGCAGAGCTGGGAGCTCTGCCTTGAGCTGTTGTGTGTCCAGCAACAGCTTGTGCACAGCCTGGGAAATCTGCGCACATTTTATTGAAAAGGAGAGGCTCTGAGCTTTGAGTATTCACTTTATTGGGCACGTTGGGTTTTTTTTGAAACTTCCACATGCTGGACTTTAAACTTCCACTTTGACAGCAATCAGACAGGGGTGGAAGAAACCTTGAGCTGATAAATCTCTTTGATGGACAGTATCTTTAGTGGAGGCACTTTAAGTTTCCTAACGCAGCTCTAGAGGTTCTTTCTCTGGGGACTGCGCTGTTACACACCGGGAAGGCTGCACATGACCGAGAGAGCTATGCCAGTGGGCATTTTAACACCGACCAGGCAGGCCAGAAGTAGCTGAAATCCACCCTACCGGTTCAGACTGCTGGTGGCTGAACATCAGGCCAATGTCCTCTCTTCTTAGAAGCATTATAGCAAAAGAATGAGGAAGACATTGTGGGCAAATAGCACAGGAAATCCTTGCTCTGGCAGTAAATGACTTGCAAGGTGTAGAAAGGACTTAAAATGAGAGACTGCTTAGTAGGCACATTTCAAGAACTGAAAGTAAATATAATTGCTTGTATTATAGTACAAGACTTGGGCAAGAGCCAAGAGCAGGCAGGCACCCAAACACACGCAAAAGCGCTAACAATATTGAAAGATGTCTATGGAGGTCTGCCCTTGTTACCTGAAGTATGCCTCTCTGAACTGGAATTTTTTTAATGAATCATGGAAGTTGCATGGCTGTAATTTTTGAGGAAGAAGTTTTCTTAAAGATCAAGACCCAGACAGCACAATGGATGAGAGCGACCCATGGCACAAAATCCAGGGATGCACAAAGGACTGATGCTGGTAAAGTTATCCCGGCTGGTTTTGACTTTGCCAGCTTGAGTGACCAGATATGAGCTTTGCAGTGGAACACAGCATACGGTATAAAACCGGAGGAAAGCCCACACTCCTCTACTCATATATTCTCTTTTAGCTTCAAATGGAAAAAAAAAAAAACCCAAACAACCCTTCATTCACAAGTAGAAAACACAGTTTTTCTAACTGGCAGCTCTGGAGAGCTGTTCTAAGACTGGAGAATCGAGCAGTTCCTTGAACCAAAGCATTAGAAACTAGCAATGATGCAGAGCAGATTCTGTAATACCTTATATATCTTTCACATTTTGATACGTTTGGTATCTAAGCATCTGGTTTCATTTACACACATGTAACTCCTGCTTTCTTCAAGCAGGTTCCCTACAGAACAGAATTTGGTTGGGANAGATTCTGTAATAGCTTATATATCTTTCACATTTTGATACGTTTGGTATCTAAGCATCTGGTTTCATTTACACACATGTAACTCCTGCTTTCTTCAAGCAGGTTCCCTACAGAACAGAATTTGATTGGGATTTCAGAATGCGAATAACCATTTTACGGTCGATGTAAGAAGCAGAAAAAAATCTGGGCAATCCAGATGCAAACACTTTGCTCCAGCGTGCGGCAGTGAAAGGCCAGAGTCATTACTGACACATTTGGTGAGGACTGAGATGCAATGGAGGAGCTGTGGAGAAATACTGCAACGTCACTGCCTCTCCTTTTGCGTTCCCTAATCAGTATAAATCATCCATCGCTTACTTTCTTAAGATTGCAAACTTTCTAGAAAACGAGGGAGCTGAAAAAAAGATCTGACTGCAGAAGGAGGCTGCATATGGCCAATATAGCAGCTGATGGAAAAAAATCAATCTCCAGCAGCCCGGCAGGTTAAAAGAACTGTGTCTCATAAAAGTCTGTCTTGCTCACCAGGTTTCTCAAATCATGATGTTGCCATGGTTTGGGGCGGGTTTATGGGCTGAGAAGGAGGTGTACAGGCTGTAACCTGTTATTAACATTCCCCTAAGTGCACCAAAGGCTCCAAGGTATGCAACAGAAAGTACCTCAACCTGTGGCTGCAAGCATTACCTCTTTTTTCCGTTGTGATCACTGTGGCTTCCAGAGGCTCCCCCCAGCCCTGCCTGGTCTTGGCAGATGTGCGAAAGATGTATGCTGACTCAGGGGTGAGATCTGTAGCAGTAAACTGTCTGACTGTTGAGCCGACCTCCACCGTCGTGAACTTGTTCGGGCTGCTGCTGGCTAGGCGGTAGGCAATCTGATACCCTGAAATCGCAGCATCAACAAGAGAGAGAAAAAGGGTTAGGATTTTCAGGTTAGGAAAAGAGCACCAAAACTATGAGTTTATCGTAATTACTTGTTCATCTGAGACCAGAACAAAGTAATTTAATTCCTTCAGTGTTATAAAACTCTGCTATATGGCAGCCGTCTCCAAGTCAGGCTCCGCACCTTACGAGGGGAAGCACACGCAGTGGCGCACACGGAGGTCTACTCAATATTATCTGCCATAAAACAGATTCCTTTTTCCATCCTTTATACCAAAAAGATACAAAACCAGTTTAATCTCTCCTGAGCATACTGGTACCTTTTTGGAAACGGAAAGGAACAGACGCAGTCTGTGCAATTAATCTCACCTGGCTGAGCCAGTTCAAGACAACTCTGTTTCAGCTTTCCAGCCAAGCACACACGTGAATATGTACGCACACACGCTCAACATGCTGTCCTACCCTCTTGTAGCTTCAACATTGGCTCAAACCAAAGGTTTTTCAGCTGCAGAGCAGCTGGATTGCCCAAGCCATGAGCCTTCATAGCACTCGAGTAAAGGCTTGCTCCTGCTTTTTGCACTTGCCTTTTTCTCAGCTCTCCCACTCCCCTGTAACTGTACAGGAAGTGTCAGAACTGCCAATAAAAGCATCCTCCTCCTTTCATTCAACGTTGCTGCCCTTGCTCACAGCCCAAGGAAGAAGCCTGCAAGCTGTGAGGTCCCGCTTCAACCATGCGGCACTTAATAATCAATTTTGTTGATGTCTGTAAGTGATAACCTCCATTCCAACCTGCCAAACAATTAGGAGTTCACAGTTGAGCCTGCATTATTAACGATCCAACTGTGCAAAGGAGGGCTTCCACGGTTCTCGCGCACCACTAGCAACAACTGTCCCCCAAAGAGGATCAGCCAAATGTTCAAATCCTCTCTGTAAAACCAGCAACTGAATCAGGCTCTCACTTCTGGAGCTCGATGGTAACTTTCAGTCCAGCTGCTGACTTCCAAAATCAATTAATACCAGAACTAGTGTGGGGTTTTATTGCCCAAGCTGAATACAGTTGTATGATTAAACGCTTCATGGAGTTACACAGGGCAGAGGGCAGCCAACAAATCCAAATCAAAACAGCTGAAAACAAAACAGTCCGGACATCATTCTGCCAACTCTCCGCTCATCTTCCGAATGACAAAGGGGTCTGCAGCACCTGAGACCATCTCTTTCTCTTGGAATCAATATCCCAGCTGGAGTTTGAACTCCCACCGCGTTTTGGCTGTAACAAGAACAAGGGAGCCAAACCTGGCACGCTTCGTTCATGAAGGTCAGTGCATGAAAATGAAGGGGTTTATCTTACCTGTGTCCATTAGACAAAATCAACGACATTTATTTCCCACTGTGAATATGCAACAATCGCCACACGCCCACTCACAGAAAAGGCAGAGAGTTCCTGTGCTGTCTTGAACGAATGCCATACTTGCGTGTGGCGCATGCTGTCCCAAACAGTGGAATTTAATTGGGATACAGGTGGTATTAATTTTGGTGTGCTGACTCTCACAGTGCTGTTGACAATGCACTGGCGTTTCCCTGTCCCTTTTTATTCAGGGGATGTGGGGCAACAGCCATGGCTGCCACACATGGAACAAATTTGATTGCACTGACACCTCGAAGAGTAACTTGGCTTTTCTGCGCACCCGTGGCTTCAGTCTGAGCTCCTGCATGCTGTGGTTACAAACAGGTTTGCGTACAGACTCGATTCACTGAAGCGCCTTAACGCGCTGCGGACACCCACATTTGGCAATGGGTATCAGCAGTGAAACGCTCCCAGCGCCCGAACGGGCTCACCTCCTGCTGCCTGCGGTACCCTCACACACGGCGGCGCTGGTGTCAGGCGTATTCCTACGGCAACATTGTCACAGCTGGGCGGATAGTATTAGACTACTAGATTAAATAGTGGTCTGATTTTTCTGAGCTCCTGAGCATGCTTAGATCCCAGCAAAGTTTTAGGATCTTACACTTTGAACACTTCGATTCTTCCACCTGCAAACTACCTCCATTTATCCACGGCACCAGCTCTCCCATTAGCAGTCCAACATATTTCACCAAAGTATTTCTGTGTCTTTAGTACTATAGTATTTTGATCTTTTTTAAAGTCCACAGAAAGGCGGATAGTGATGGGGAGAAGAAACGGATACACTACGATCTTTTTTGTTTATACAGATGTGAAGAATGCAGGAGTGAAAACCCTGGCGCCCGACCTCAATAAGAGGAGAAAGAGTCAAAGAAAAGCGCTCAGGAGATTTTTATAGCAGCAGAAAAGATGAAGGAAGAAGCAACTAAGATGGCTGAAGTAGTTTGATAAAGGGACATAAGATGTAAAGAATAAGACCTGGAGGGAAACAGAGAATATTAAAAGAATAGAAAAGTTGATTTATCTCGTTATTAAAAGATAAGTATGATATCTGGGGTACATCCTTGTCAAGCAATTGCCTCTCTTTTCTAAACCTTTGTAAAATATAAAGTGTAGTTAAAATGTAAGGAGGGAATAGAAAGATAACTATTTACTGCTAAGTGGTGGTACTCATGCTGGAAAGCCAATTACAAGCACGCTCAGATTAGGCTAAGGAACACACGCATATCTAGGCCATTGCAATAACTTACACATTAGTGGATCCTTGGCTAATTTAGCCATGAGAAAGAAGAAATCACTTATCACAGACTGTCCCTCTGACAGGCTCCGCAAACTCCCTTTCAACGCATCCCTGTGGAAAACAGTATCAGCCTTTACTGCCCTCTCCCGTATCTGCCGTGTTGGCTGACAGTCGGGGTAAATATCTGTTTTCCTGGATAGCTCGGACAGAGTTTACACAACCAGAGCCATCACCTTTACATATTTTCTCAGAAACTCAACATTTCCTTCGCTCTGATTCAAAGGTACGTATCCACCCTCTGCACCTCGGCTCACTCTTACCGCCGCCTACAACCCACCTAAGGGAAACCCAGTATCTGAATTTTGATCCCCTACGTCACCTTCTCCTCTTAGGCTGCTTGGGAACAGCCAGGGTATATGCTGGCATAAAAAGCATCACTTTTCTTGTTTCCGAGTGAACGGAAGATGCAGTATTTAAACCACAGCTTGGATAATAATCAGGGCTAATACAAGATCAAAAAGATAAAGTTATTAAGTTGATGAATTTCTGCAACGAGGGATGGCAGAAGATGGGAAACGTTAAGTGAAATCAAACGAGGCAAATCAATAGAGGTAAATGGAAAGTGTTCAAAGAGAAGCTAATGTATGCTCGAAGGCTATCAGAGGCAATAACTACAATTGCTGCAGTGGAGGAATAAGGAAGCTTCCGCTCCCTACTAGATTACAACAAGAAGATGTCACGTATATCTTAGATTAAAAAAAAAAAACAAAACAATTTCAAAGGTTATGAATGGCAGTAAAAACCTTAAAAGGTGATCAGAGCAAACTTTTTTGGGAAAGGAGTATCTTACAGAATACGAAGTATCTGGATGATCAATAAGAAAGCAATATGAATTCTTCTTAATTTTTCACCCCCTCCCCCCCACCCCCCTATAGCATTAGTTCCCAAACCTCTTCTGCTGTTGGGAGTTCTGCCGTTCACCAGGCCAAAACAGTATATATAAAAAAAAAAAAGCCCTGAAAGATCAACTCTTCAGGAGTTTCTTTATTCATTGAAACTAGGCTTATTTTTGCATTAGCATCTTTTAAAGTATTTTTTGCACAACTGCAAGCGGTTTCACGAGCTAAGCTTTCTGAAGTCAATAAACGGCAACATTCTGAACTGCCTGTTAAATGTTAGGTCATTGTAACGCAACCAGTGGATTCCCCAAAGCAAACAGGCAGGAAGATGACAACATACCATGAATATAAAAAAGCTTTCAAGCTCATCACCATACAAAGCCCTTCAAGAACTGACAGCACCCGTTCATGCAGGCCATGGTGCAGCAGAGATACAAACACTTATTAATTTGTCACAGAACTTAGGGAAAGCCAAATGATATTGGGAGGTTACGGTCTGCCTAGTGGAGCAGCTATCCAGTTTGTTGATTTTACTGCTTATCTGTTTAAGGGCCAGCGGGTGTGCAAATGCAGCCTAGGGTCAAAATATGAATTTGCAAACATGGATTACGTCCAATTTTGGTTCTAATTCTCAGTGGAGTTCTTACACTCTTTCGCAATAAGCTTCAGGTAAACGCTAAATACAAGGATACGACGAGGAATACTAACCAGGGCCTGGAAGGATGCCGGCTGAGCTCTCGTGTTCAGCGGAAGCTCGCAGATAGCAGTGCGCGTATAAACATTAATGCATCATTTTTCTTTAATAGTATTTGAAGGAACTACTTGGGTGCTTAGTTGAAGCGAGCGCCAAAAAGAAGACAGACTGAAGCCTCGGATGGTTAGCGCAACATTCCCAAAAGGAGAACTGGAAATATCTAGCAGTCTTTCACAGTAAAATATTTAAACAAACAAACAAGTGGTTTTCCCTTTTGGTGCCTGCCAGTATTTCATCCTTCTAATCTCTCTCTGAAATGCTAGAACATGTTTTGATATAGATTACAAAAATGTTAGCTGCAAAGGTGCCTGTATACTCAGAGGACAAAGCCAGCAGAGCAGGAACACTTGTTCAAAGGCTCTCAATATAAGTTGCTCTTGCAAAGCAAGTATTTTTTTCTTGCCAACGCCACTAGTGAATAGAAGCGCATGGCACAAAATTATGTTAAATTATTTTTTTCCAACAACTCTACTTCAGTGCACTGTCTGGGGTGGTTACATAATGGTGTTTTGAAAGTTCATCGCTGTAATGAAATTTAAAAGGTGTAGAGGAAAAAAACCAAACTTGCAACATTTACTTAGAATGCAACATGCTGCTTTTTATCTATTTTGGAAGCACTTCTCGCTTCTTAGGAAAGATCACAGAAGTACCCAGCATGAGTATTTTTACTTTTTCTCTCTGACATTGGCAGCGAACTACTTCCTCCACGAACCTCAACGTTTCTATCATCTCAAAAAAAAAAAAAAAAAGGAGTCAGAACTGTTGAATAAAGACAATGGACTTGAAAGAGGTGGACTGGGGGAATTGTTGGCTAAGTCACCCTGGGAAAGAATTCTATGGAAAAAAGAATTCAGGTTAGCTGACGGTTTTAAGAGAGACAAAATAAAGGTACAACCATCGCAATGCAGACAAAAGATGTTAAGAGGCCAATATTAGTGAGCATTCAGAGCTCACTAATGACCTGAAAATCAAAACTGAATTGGACAAAAGTTGAAACAGGACACGTGTCTAAGGCAGCGTATAAATAGACAGCACAAGCACGTAGGGACAGAATCAGAACGGCTAAAGTGCAAAATGAGTTATAACTTAAAGGGCATCAAAGGCAACGAGAAAGATTTCATAAATACATTAGAAATCCGAGAGACAGAAGGAGGACAGGTCAACTATTGGGAAGAAAAGATGAGCACAAGACAGGTGAGAGAGAAAAGAATGGAAAGCTGATACCTCCGTTGCTACATTTTCACACACACAAAAAGTGGATGCTGACTAGATACTTAACACAAATTAACACTGACAACAATACAAGTAGGGATGTAGGCTAGAATAGAGAACAGGTTAACAAAGATTTAGTTAAGCTAGATATAATCCAGTCGGAAAGGCCTGATGAAATTTGCCCTGCAGTGCTTATATAACTAGCTGAAGCCATCTCTGAATAATTAGCGATTATCTTCAAGAACTTGTGGAGGACGGGTGACATCCCAGGATATTTCAGAAGGGCAACCAGAGTACCCTATCTTTTAAAATGGGGAAAGAAAAAACAGAGGAATTACGGACAAACCAAGCTAAAGTTCAATACCCTGAAAGACCGTGGAAAAAAATATGAGTCAATACATAAGCAACCATGAGGATAATAAAGTGCCAAGGAGCAGCCAATATGTATTTGTCTGGAGCAAATAATAAATATAAAATAATCTATTTTCCATTTTGACAGTGTAATAGGCCAGGTGGGAAGAGTAGATACGATCCCAATTGACTTTAAGTAAAGCTTTAATATGGTTGCGCACAGCCCTGTCAAAAGCCAACAAGAGAAACAGAAGCTGAGAAAAATACTACACATTTGGACTTGAACACTTTAAAAAAAAAAAAGAAAAGTCAAAATGTTGTTATCAGTTTGCTAACAAACTGGGAGAACACATTAAGTAAGGTCTCATGAGAATAAGTCATGAGTCTGGTTCTGTTCAGTATTTTCATTAATGACCTGGCTGATGGAATTGCCAGTCTACTTGCAAACATCAAAAATAAAACCAAATTGTAAGTGGCTGCGAGCCCCTTAGAGGACAAGAGTGTAATTTAAAGTGATCTTGGTAATGAGAAGAGATGGTCTGGAATCAGTAAGACAAAATGCAATGAAAGCACCTGCAAATTATCACCCCTACAAAGAAAAGGCTTAATGTACATATAAGAGAGAGACTGACTGATCTGAAAGTGTAATGCTGAAAAAGAGTAGGAATTAATAGTGGGTCACAGACCTACTCAGTTACAACATCGGTGTTGCAAAAACAGCAAGTCAGGACAGCATCAAGTGTCCTGGGATGTGTTACTGGGAATGGACTACGCAAGACATCGGAGACCACAGTCTACACGCTAACCATGCCAAGCATTCTTTACGGGACACCCTTCCGCTTTCTTTCCAATCCTGCATTTTTATGATTTTATCATCAATGCAGCGGCAAAGAGTAACAACCAAGTGAGAAAGGGATGCATTGCACAAAGCACTGCGCAAAGACAAAATAAAAGAGAGTTCCTGCTCCAGCAAGCTTGCACCTTCAGCAAATAAGGCTGACTAAGTGCAGCAACGTGAGACGTTGGAACACAGTCGAGAGAGCAAAATCTCATTTGTACTTTCTCATCATTTCTATCAAACGATTTTTCTTCTCCTTAACCACATCCTGTGATTCAAATCCCAATCTCTACTGAGAGCAAGTTCTAGGACACACAGTTCCTTTAAAAAGCAACAAATCAAACCGACAAGACAACCTGGAAGCCAAACTTCCTTGAGCTGCAGAGAAACCCTGCGTGGATTTGTCTCTGGCAGCTAAGCGCTGCCAAGCTTCACGCAGACTCTTTGTCGTGCTCAGAAAATCCCTGCAGCGGCCGCCTTCGGATCCCATTTGATGATTTCCCCGCATCTTCAGGCGTCAGGTTCACTTTGGAAAACCACACACCTGAGCAAACACTCGACTCAAGGTTTAAGCGCAATGCGAAACCGGTCCTTTATTTAAAGGGATGCCACCAACGCAGTGGCATTTGAAGTAGGCACCCTCCACCCAGCAACGAAGGCCTTAGGCAATATTGCTAAAAGACTACGCACAAGCCTCAGTGATGCCAGTTTAATTAGAAGCAGAAAGGCCTGGCAGACTGAGAACTAAACAAAACCCCAAAGCTTCTGTTTTCACAAATGAAAGACAAATCTTTACTCACCAGCTAGACCCACTGTAAAACGCGTTTAACATCAGCACAGAACACAAAGTTGCTGTGTAACCATGAGCTACTTTAATTTGAGAGGTAAGGATGGATTCTTACATTGTAAAAGTCTTCGTGTTTTAAGTACAAGTAGCTGCTGGTGTACATACTGCAAAGGCAACGCGAGAGTTATCAGAGCAGGAAGGTAAGAAGGTTTTTCAGAAATTCCCGTTGCCCCTTGCTGTCCTTATTTCCCTTGCTGAAGGGCCAAACGTGAATTAACTCCTTGTAGCCTGTCGGACAGTATTAGCCAAAGGAAGCAATAAAACAGAAGCACACACGAGACTGAAATGTCGGGCGCGCCTTGCAAAGGCGAGCTGGGGGAAGGAGGGGAAAATCCAGCTCTCCCCTGCTGCATCTCAGCAGGCAGGTTGCCGAGCAGCCAGCCAAACAGCTTACAAACCCAAGCGCAGATGGGAAGAGAGATAACAATTCAAACACAGAGCCATGAATGACACGTAATTCTGGCTCACGAAAACACACACCATGAAGCCAGGCAGAACGTTCTTCCTCACCACAGGGTACCATGTCTCTCAGCCGACATGGGCATATTTTCTTTTCTTTAGCCATGGATTTGCTTACACGTGGTTTCTAATCCGACACGAAAACCCAACAGCCGGAGCTCACTCTGGTCTCCCACCCTCTCTTCCCAGCCCTGTGTTTGCTGCTCCTTCTTACCCAGAATAATTCCATTGGGCTCCTCCGGTGGCTGCCAAACAATCCGTACGGATGTCAGCCTCACCTCAGGGAACACCAGCCTCACGGGCGGCCCGGGGGCTGCAAAGAAAACCAGAGATCGTGCTAGCAAGCATTGCATGTCAGAGGAATTACGAGTTTTCGGCTCACCTTACATAGAAGGCAGCTGAAGCTGTATCTCACCAATAATAAATGGATGGTTAGGAGCGCCTACGTACATACACAACTTAAATTTCTTCTGAGGAATCCTGTCCGTGACCAAATGCCTCCAGCACCCACGGAGACCAAACACAACACAGAACCAGTGCACCCTGCGGTGTTTTACCACACCTGTGAAGTGCGCTTAGCAGGATGCTCTGACAAAGGAGCTCTGACCTCTGCGAGGGTCACCTCCCAGCAGCGTAGCCAGGCGTCCCTGCGAGCCGAATGTGGCACCGCTAGGTAACCGATTACATACTACGAAGCAAGTAACCAAGCTGCCTTCACAGAGAGTTATGTGTCCGCTTAATCTGCTTCATACCTGTTGGAACTGAATAATATCTCCTCTCTGTGTCATCAGCACCAGCTTTGAATCGCCTTCTGATTTTACACGTGCCTTTTAAACACTTGGGTCTGAGCAGGAGAACCCGAGGCAGGTGAGACGCACATTAATACTGGTGTAGCGCAGCTGGTGGCTGCACCGACTGTCCCACGTTCACAAGGTGAGGAGATGCTAATTCATACGTTAGCAACGGCAAAATTTCCCCTTCGGCACAAATTCCACCTGCATTACCCCGATGATACTTTTAATTAAGCTGAGCCCAGAGGAGACACAACATATTTATGTCAGGGGTATGGAGATGGAAGAACAATTTGTACCATTTGCCAACACGCACTTAAGGAGGGAACTGCTATAATGGGGTTACCTAAAACAAACAGTTTTAAATATTTCTCATTATAGTCCAGTATGTACATTCCAGTGAGTGTTTTTTCTCTCCCTGCAGAGTTCTGCTAACAGTAATTTCTCTTTGATTCCTTTCAAAGAAAAGCCAAGTCCCCACACAGGCAGTGTGCTGGGAAAATGGCTAAAAAAATGCTCTCCCTGTTCCCATTCCTGTTCCCGTCCCTGCACAGAAAATGGAGTTTTCTCTGCTTTTTCTCTCTCTCTGCCTCTTCTGTTAAGCCAGAAGTCTAAATGCGTTTTCGACCCAACCAAATTATGTTAATGAAGTTGCTTGCAGAAACCAATGTTTATTCCATTACTGTTGAAAACATTTTGATGAAAAAAAGAGAGACTATTTTGTGGGGAGGGAGGGTTGGGGTAACGAACAGAAGCCTCTCACGCTGATAGCAACCTGCATTTGATACTGAAAAGGTAATGAAAGTAAAAGTAACTTTAGCACCTGCAAAGCCAAAAGTATTTTAAGAGTTGAAGTAAATTTGTGTCAAACTCTGTCGGCAGGAATGCTCCCACCACACCGATGTGTTCAGGCAGCCCCGGGGTGAGTGGCTCGCTTGGGTTGCTTCAACACACCAAACCGCGCTCGGGAGCCCCTGAGCTCATGGGAAGCACTGGAGACAGTTCCAGAAGGAAGCTGGTATGATCATCTTCCAGGGTCAGTGCCTTATTCTTTTCGGAAAAAAGATCTGAGAACGGATTACTAAAGTTGCAAATTCTGTCTCTCTCCTTTGGTCCAATCAGACCCAAATTTGTCTATTGCTTTCAATTGCAGCACTTTTTTTTTTTTTTTTGAGCATCATTGAACTTCAATAGGAATTGATAATTGGGCTCTAAGAACTGTCTTCAATAGAAATTGTCTACATTGAGCTTCAGAGTACAATTGGAAGATTTTTCCTCTTCATCAGCTGCAGGGAAAGAAGAAACGGGGGACTCTCATTTTCCGTGGTTTTGCCAAATCCTAAGCCCATGACCAATGGAATAGCGCTGAGTTATACTAGGTAGGGACTGAGTCCTTCAGGTTCAAAGTTGAAAAAAAAAAACGGACCCCCCCCCCCCCCCCCCCAATAGCCTTAGCCTGTGCTGTCACCTACAGTCGCATCACTAAAAGAAAGCAGTGTTAAGAGGCTGGATCAACTAAGCCACTTATTTCGGTAACCTGTAAACTTACCGTCATCCTTGGTTCTTTCTATAACTGCAGGAGAGCTGAGAACTCCATCCCCAATGCGAGTGAAAGCCAGTACCTGGATCTCATAGAGCACGTATTTCCGCAAGCCAGACAGCAGGAAAGACTGAGTGTGGTTACCTCTTACTATTTGGCTCTTTGGTTCGGAGTCTAAGTCTTTTGCTTTGAAAAGTATCTGCAGAATAAGTGTATATGAAATTTAGAAAGAAAAAGATGGTTACATGAAGACTGAAAAAAGGAGTATGCACTTTAGATTCCTTCTTTTCACAAAATATAAAATGAGATTATATTCACCAACCACCCCTTCAAAAAGCAGCACACTTCCCATATCTTCCCCAGCTGACTCAGGAATCACATAAATATCCAGTACGTGAATAGGAAACAACAAATGCACAAACATCTCCAGGTAATGCAATAAAAATCAAGAAAGCATGAAACTCCAGTGGCATACCTTGTATCCCAGGACGAGACCATTCTGCTCAGACTCAGGGACTGCGGTCCACGTCAGAAGGATCTGGGTTGAACTCACGGCTTCAGCAGAGACATTTTCAGGAGGGGCAGAGGGAACTGGAATCATACGGCGTAGCCGGAAGCAGAAACAGGTAAGATACACTAGATCATTTTGCTCTACCTCCCTATCTGCTTGAGATCGTCCCAGGATCCCACAGAAGAGTATTCAAATCCAAAAGGCCTCCAATAGGTTCTAGACAATCCCTCCTTCTCCGGTATTCATTCTACATCATCTTTATATTTCAGCCTGCTTCGCAGTTTCTTGCCAGCTCATCTCAGAATTCACAATGTTTGTAAAGAGCTAAACACTTAGCACTAATCAGTGTCTACAGACAGTCAGTAAATATAGACCGACATGAATATGTTTCAAGTTCTATATATTTGCAGTAATTAGAATCAGGTTTAAATTGCTGGACTTCTACAGAAGTCTATCTCCAGTATTTCTTTCCCATGTATTTAATTTCTCTATGCCAAAACCTAGAAATTGTCATGAATGGGAGTTTAATCTTATGGTACAATCTGTTCTAACAAGAAGCTTTATGCTACCCTGGCTTCCTATATCACCTGAAGGGAAATTAGAGCATCTTGTCCAGAGCTAGCAATAATTCCAACCACTGGATTGCACTCTCAGTTCAGTAAGAAGTTCTTTAACCTCTAAGCCTTTTGATTACGTGATAGTGCTAAACATTTGCAATACATCAGTTATAGACGGATACATTAACGCAAGGTGTATTTTCAGGGACTGATACGGTGCGAATGAAAGCTAGGCCTATTTCATTTATGTTGCAAAACCGGCTCTTACGAAACTAGAAACATCATTACAGCTGATGGCACAGGAGCACCGCAATTTTCTCTGACTCGAGAGAAGAGCAAACTTGCACTTTCTCGTGCCGTTCCAACTCAAACCGCGGCAGCACAGCCACACCGCTGCCAGCTTTGTAGGGAAGCTTAATAGCATGCCGTGTTACGCAAGCAGAGTTTGAGGCTGTATTTAAGAGTTCCCAGTTTACGCTGCCCTTTTGCATTTTTTTTTTCCCCTGCGGCATTTCCAACGTCTGAAGGGTACAATCTTTCCTAAAGCACGATACACCTGTCAGACCTCAAGAGAACCTTTCACCAAGTTATGTCACACAAGCACTTATGGACAGTAAGGCTTGAGTCGGTCCTGAACGTATCGCAAAAAGGAGCGCAAATCTCTGCCAAAAGTAATGCTTTCCTGGCTGTCCAAACGAAAGAACAGATCTGCTGTTTTGAAGGCGAGCTCCTGAAGCTCCTAGCAATGTGAACAAGATAATGAGTATGACAGCAGAATTAATATAAATGGGGGGGTGGGGGGTGGGGAGAAGCACCACCCCCCACCCTTGCGCACTCAAGGTTAACGACAGAGAGAGTAATTTCTGAAACAATTTCCTTGTTACCAATTATTCGGGACACGAGAAACACAGCACCATCACACAACACTGCAGCAGACTAAAATCCAATTTTCTTTCCCCTCCAATGCCGAAGTGTTGGGTTGGTTTTTTTTGAATCTTTTCCTAGATTTATCCCCTGCAACGATATAATTATGTTAAAGGAAAATAGATTGCCAGGAGCCATGAAAGTCTTTGGATAGCTGCCATAACTTTATCTGTAGATCTTCACAAAGAGCTACTCCCACATGAATCACTTCTGGAGAGAGAAAGGGTGGAGGTGGGTCGCAGGAAACCAGAATGCGTAGAGGAAAGAAGCCCTTTCCAGCCACATTTATTTTTATTTTATCTGGTTCGAAGCCTTTCAAAGAGTGAAAAAAGTTTCTTTATTTTACAAATATTTCTTTCTCTCTTGGATCAGCAGCCACGAGATTTCCCGAATTCACAAAAGGTGGAGGCTGTGCCCAGGCTGGCGCTGTGTGCACGCTGGCTTTGAGGTGTGTGCACGATCACGCTGCTGGCAGGGAGACTCAAAAGCTAACAAAGGAGAGAATGGTCTATCTGAAGATTTATTCGCCCAGACTCCTCTTAATTCCCAGTGACAGCCAGAGCGGTTAAACGTCCCCTCTTGCTGGAAAGGACTCAAACTCCAATGCCTAAATGGTAAAAACACTCGTGTTCATTTGGTGCGCTATAATTCTCCAGTTCTCGTATTAGTGTTGAGAATTTTACTCTAACGTGGGTGTACGAATCCAGGACCTGCAAGTGATATTATGGATCTTACTGCTGCGGTTCTTTTGTCAAGTAACAGACTTTGATCGACCCTTTAAGAATGAATTGAAACATAACCTTCATTTGTCTGACCCCTCTCCTCTCTCAGGATATCGTGATTCAAAGAAATTATAGTTTGCTAAGACTAATTAGTGGCTTGAGTGAGGCACACAGATCCCTCGCTCCTCCGCAAGCTCACTTCTCCAGTGCTGGTTTCCTTAACTGTTGCACTGAAGACTTTATAATAAAACTCCAAAGCTGAGTTCTCATTAGCAACCTGCAAGAACAGTACAGAAGCCAAGCAACAGTGTCCAAAAAAAATCTCAGCGCTTTAACGAAATGAACCGGAAACACTGAAACTAAACGATGAGCTAATCCAGCAAACTGCCAGCTGCACGATGCACTTGAGAAGATCAAATGTAGGAAATTATAGAGTTACTGGCACTTTGCACCAGAACTTCAATGAGAACTTAAGTTTTTAAGGTTATCCATGTTGGCATCTAAGATAATGCATCGCTTCTACACCTGACATCGCCACATTTGATATACAGCAAATGATGCTGGTTTATGTCTCTAACAGGGCCAAAAGCAGCTTTTAATAAGCTAGCCTGTATTCTGGCCTTCTAAGAAAGCTAGATAGTGGGATGCAGTGGTTCTCTCCGCTGTTGCAGCTCATTTTAGCTGAACATCCATCACTGTTTTTTGAAAGTAAAAATTAAGCTGGTATATTGTACATCTGATGTCAATTAAGAAGTGCAAATTAAGAGCAAGGCTCACTGCAAAAGCAGCATAGCTGCAGTACACAACCATTTTGCCTATGAAATTAGATACTACAGCCAAATTCTCAGCTTGTATAAACTAAGAAATCCCCATGGTGACATTGGACCACCTTTGAATTATCAAGTGATGCTTTATCACACTGTAACTGCTTCATGAAGGTCAGCCTCTGAAACATCAGGCGATTGATCCTTGCCGTAGATATGTGACCACGCTTCTACAGCAGCTGATTTTGTAAGACAAGTATACACCTTCACGTAGCTGAATATTAGGAGCTCAGAAACATTAAGGCACTGGGTCAGGTGTATTTGAGATTAATTTTTTGAAGGTAAGAGGGTTTATATCTGAAAGGAAGCAGCCCTGTCAAGGTTGTTCTAATACATTAGAGGTCTTTGCATCTTCTTGCTTTCTGTATATTGTACCTACTATCACTGTCAATTTATTGAGTGGAAACTGAGCTTGTTACTCTGCAGTTATTTTACGCTGTAAAATGTAATGAGTTATTTAATTTCTAACATTATAAAAACAGTTTGGATTTATAAAACCTGTCCTGTTTAAAAATCCTAATTCATCCCCCTCCATCTTCAGCTGCTTGCAACCCTACCCCAGATTTCCATTTTAGCGTTTCCCAACTGGTTTTCAAGCCCTGGTTACCAAAACCTACAGCATTATTTATTCTATCATAGCTTCTTGGTTTTCAAGATGTTTTCCAATTCAAGAGCTTCAGGAACCGGAGAGTAGCTGTAACGGCATGCGCCTTTATTGTTAGCGTGTGTGCTCAGCTGTTAGTGATACGATTGCACACCCTAGAATAAACAGAAGTGCTCAAGTACAGCTTTATTTTCAATAAAGATTTTGGACTCTGGGGGCTGCACTGTCGTTAGATACCACTAGCTGATTTAGTGCCCGAGCTTTAACTTCTTAGGCTCCATGGATGGTGTTAAACAGAGAACCGTGAGTTCTGCCAATGAACCACCACGTGATCCCGGCCAAGCCACCTCTGGCCAGCTGTGAAGCATGTTTACAATCTGCAGAACCAGGCAAAACCAACTTCCCTAAGACTCTGTATCTACAAAATGAAAAAAGAAATATTTAGGACACCTGCTTTTAAAGTGCTTTGAAAACATAAGCGATAAACAGAATTTTTCTTATAGTTCAGAAGACAGACCTCAAAATGCTTTGACCTTTCTCTCTGGCTTTAGATATCCTTTATTTGCATTTTAACCCCATTTGACTGTGCATATAGGTTAATTGCGGATTCCCTGGAGTTCTCTCAAGCAGCTTGCCGCTATGCCAGCGCTTCTTGTATATTCTAAATCTAACAAGACACAGCCAAAAGTCTAAGCCCCGACTTGCTCTATGCAAGAAATCAGATGTTAGTATCAAAGAAAACACATGAAAAAAACCCAAATGAGTCCTTATGGCCTAGATCACAGCTTTGTGTTATTTTGATCCCGGTTTCTGTGTGCCTCCTACAATCAGTTTCAGTCAACCTTCTTTTAATACTGCAAGAGAAAATGCCAAATGCACACGTAACCTCTGATCTTTAGATGCTGAGCAAGAGCACTATAATCCTAAGGTTTTATGAGATCACTTAATCTTAGTATTTACCAAATTTCAAAAGAAGTGTTTGAAGAGCAGTGGAAAGGAGAAAGTGGAGAATGCGGTATCTTTTTATTATGACACAGCACACTTCAAAACTGTTTTGTCTGGGTCGTGCTATCTCTAACTCCAGCACAAGCACACTTTGTTTAAAATACCTCTGGCAACAGCTTTCCAATTATTACTTCCCAAAAAGAAACACTTTAATGGAGGGGAATGACTTTGTTTAGCCTTCTCCTCAGCTAGTTCAAAGGATAGCTGTCTGACCCAGCAGACCAAATCCTGCCGTGTATAGCAAGCTCACGCTCCCCACCAAGTAACGCTGCATGGCACAGAGTGCACAGACATGCATATGTGTGTCTGTAAGCGTAGGGTAAGCATAGCATTAAATTCCAAAACATTTTTAATGAAGGAAAATAGGAAAAAATAATAAGAAAAAATGTGAGCGCTGAACCTTGCAGAAATACAGGTCACAAAGAGTTTTTATTATTAAACTTTCAAATCATGTATGTAATCCATTTTGTTACTCACTTGCGATATAAATTTTAATTTATCAGGTTCATGTAGGGTAGGTTTGGAAATGAGCTTTGTGGAAGTTAACAGCTAGACAGCAGCTTTACAAGGTCTGTCCTTACTGTTGCCACTAAGCCAACAATAATTTGCTGTTGCCTGAGACTGAGAGTTTGCTTCTGCTCTTTGAAGCCATTATGCCAGTAGGGACAATTCAGCTAGACGACACAGTACCCATGCTCCAGGTCTACATGCAGGTTACGTCTATATGCAGGCTACGTCTATATAGCCTTGTACACACAATTTTAGAAGGCAGTTTGGAAAACGTGCCATCAAAAGCTCAGGTAATTATTTTATTTCTATACGGGCAATCAGCTCTCTCAAATAACTTGTGCCCTTTTAGAAATATTTGGTGCTTGAAATAAAATTTCAGATAACCACGACTGTGAGAAAAACTGCCCCAGCCTAGAAGCAGAGAGGCAAAGGGGGAGAATGAGGGGTGATGGGGTACCAGGGAGAGAGAGGAAGCACGAGAGACCTGCTCAGCCAGAGAAAGCTGCATACAAGCTGCTCATGGTGTTGCCCATACTGCTGCCAAATGGGGACAGGAATGGGGAAAGGGTGTTTTGTTTGCTTTAAATAAATAACCTGCAGGTTTATGCATGAAAGGGGGGTAGGAATAAAATAAATAACTTACTCCCTCACATGTCTATATGTCATTTTGCCTTCAGTCCATCTAGAGATTAGGGCTTTTTTCTTCATTTTAGATTCAATGGATCAACAAGAGGAAAAAAAAGCTGAACAAAAGGGCAGAAAATGCTAAGGTTTTCAGATGAGTCCTTCACAGCAGACGTGCTGCTTTGACTCACCGGACTCCCGTGTACGACCTCTCACTACTTCGCTCCATGGTCCTGCCCCGATGGCATTGAAAGCCTGGATCTGCAGTTCATACTCTGTCCACTCCTCCAGATCTTCAATGGTGTACTCTCTTTCCAATCGGTCATTAATAACCTTCATCAGGGTGGGAGACTGCACATCCACACGCCAGAACTTTATCCTGTAGCCCACGGACTCCGGATTGCCGTTATACTGCGTGTCAGGGAGGGGCTGGCAAATGACACAAAGAAAAGCACAATATTATCATAGAATCACAGAATGGTAGGGGTTGGAAGGGACCTCTAGAGATCATCTAGTCCAACCCCCCTGCTAAAGCAGGTTAGCCTAGAGCAGGTTGCACAGGAATGCATCCAGGCGGGTTTTGAACATCTCCAGAGAAGGAGACTCCACAGCCTCTCTGGGCAGCCTGTGCCAGTGTGTATATATTCCTATACAGAACATATTGCCAGCGCTTTCCAAACTGCATACACCAAAGCTGCCTGAACTCATGTAAGGCCACAGGAACGCAAAAAAGATCGAGAGGTTGATTTTCTGCTTTATTTGTGTTTCATGATCTCTACATTTCTGTGTTGCTTGAAATTTTCCTTTAATTTTTACCTTAATTTTGAACCAAACAGATACGCTCACAGAACTGTGCCATTGGCTGTGGGTGTATCAGCAGAGATGATACGAATACAGTATATTTCAGAGCTTTGTGATTAATTATGGAAATGAGTGATAAATTGCTGAAGCATGTGACAAATTCATTTATCATACATTTTTTACTTTTCTTACTCTCTGCCTACCCATTTATCAGCAGAGATTTATTCTAGCATTCTAACTCCCCAAGCAATTTCAGAGATTAAAATATGAAATAATTAGCCTACTTCATGAAGTTTAGAGTTTTTACCCGTTAAACTAACTACATGATGCCACGGATGGCTGAGATTCGGTTTTGAATCACTGGCAAAGTTTGATATACATTAACATTTCGCAGCTTAGAAGATTGTATCCCGCAGGCAAGCGGGGCTAGAAAAGTGACCCTTATTCTGTAGGAAGGAAGGAATTCCCAGCTCCCACGGGGACACAGATCCACCTGCTGGTCTTGAAAAAAAGAGATTAAACACTTTCAAATACTGATGTTATTAAGCACAAAAAAGGTATGTCAGGCCATTTTTAGCTGCGGCTGCTGCTCCTCCTGAACCCTGCACAGTTTGACTCATGAAGAACAGGCTTCCAGGTAGCACAGCAAGGAAGCGCAATCTTAAAAATGTTTTAAAGTCCCTTAAAACAACCTTGAGTTAATTCTGATGAAAGCTGCTTGGGTCTGGATATAGTACCAAAGGTTTAACAACACGGCCATGTTATTCACACGGTAAGGCCACGAGTGAGTTACGTGGGTCCTATCAAATGACTTTTCTATGGACACCGAGGTGCTATCTTCAAGTTTGATGTTTTGGTCTTTCAGTTTCAGAATTAAGCGCAGTGTCCCACTGAGAAACTGGAATTATTCCTTTCTGATGGGAGAAAAGGCCTCTTGTTTCTAGCCCAATTTTGACTTCCAGCCGTAATGAGTTTATGCATGAAAAAGCTAACATTTGGGCAAAAGGAAACCTGTGCTTCATCAACTTCACATCACAGTAACCCCAGCGGAAAATTCTGCCTAATAGGGGAGAAGAAAAACCATTCTGGAACAGGTTAATTGCCAAGTAAATCCCAATGTGGCAACTGTACGGGTAACTAAGACAGTCAAAAGGGCACAACAACGTCATCAATCACTGCACCTTCACAATTAATAATTTCTTCCTACATTTTATCACGTAACTCCACACTCTTTCACATAAATCTGATCTTCCTACAGGAGTGTAACGAGCAAACTTTGCTGCCTTCGAACCACAGCTGTTCAGCACCTGCAGGATGATTGCCAGTGGCTGGTGTGCACCTTCTGAGGACTGTTTTCTGCAAAGCAAACAACCGAACCCTAGGAAACTGCAAATTGGCTCAAGTGTTATATTCCTGTCCCACATGTTGACCCAGACTGTGGAACCAGACAGCCTCAAAAGCCAAGGTTTTACACATAAGCATATATTCCCCTGAAGAAGTGGCAGAAGTAGTGGCAATAGGCAATTTAAGTGATTAATAGGGCACTTAAGGTAAGTCTTAGATTTCCGACTATTCTGAAAAAGGAAATAATTTTGCTGTTACTCCTTATGCCGAAGGATATTATTTCCTTGCATACTCCTTATGCAAGGAAAAGGCATTCCTGAGTGCTGGCCTGAATCCCTGGGGAAGCAGTCGCACCCCAAGCCCCCGTTCCTGCTGGCTGGCTCACCACCCATCGCAGCCACAGGCTGGTCTCGCTGGCCGTGCGCACGGTCACGCTCCCGGGGGCAACATCTGGCGGAGCCTGCAGCGTCTGGATGACTCGGGAGGGCTGGCTGAGCGGGCTGGGGCCCACGACGTTCACCTGCCGCATTCGGAACCTGGAGTGGAGGAAAGATGCAGTGCACGTTGTAACAACTCAGTGAACGGTACCTCTCTTTCCAGAACAGGGAAAAGATGGAAAAGTACAAATTAGGTCCTTCTAAATGTTCCACAAAGGTCACTGCATGCAGGTCCCCTTTGTATTCACTGCTGAATGCTTTATGGTAACTGCTTTCAGATCCTCTCAGGTATTAAAAAAATGAAAATGAGATTAGCTTAGGGTCTATTAGAAACTTAGGTGTTTGTGTGAGAAATTTATGTTAATTATACCAAGCCTGATGAGCTTATGCTAGCAGTAAGTGATTTTCTCTTGCAATGCTTGTACAATACATTCAGAAAGGCATTAAAATATCAAACTTTGGATATTCTCATTCCCTGTCAATATAAAAAATATACTGGTGATAACATTTCCCCTCAATTACTGGTTGAAAGGAGCTGATTTATCCCTGTGCTGCATTTTCAGCCTTCCTGCAGAAGAAAGATTAAGTTATTTAATATGGATATGCGTCTTTAAAAAATACCCTGTCTGCTTGAAATCATCTCTTCTACAATAGAAATCCCTACTGGGTCACAAAAGATTTAGAGAAGTCTTTTTTTTAAGGAAGCACAAAATAATTCAGACATGCTGTTCATCTCAGATACTCTCACCCACCACAAGCAATTAGAGCTACCCAGTGCTCGCACATAAATACATGACCTGTTGATACTAAATAATTTTTGGACTTAATGACTGAGCTTGGAAAAAGGGTGAGCTAGTCAACATAGCAGCGTTTATTCATCCGCTCTGATTTCCCTAGAAAATGCATTAAAGGGAACACATTAAACAAACACTGTCCTTCATTCCACTCTGAAACATTGGCACAAGACACAGAAAAGAAGCTAGCCGCTAAAGGTGCGGTCGGATAATTAGCTCTCGTGACGTATTTCCTCAGCGGGCAACGACTAAAGCTGACTAGTGGACCACAAACCCGTTTGGCAAAAACTTTCTGGGTTTCAAACAGTTATACAAAATTGCTCTACACTGAAACAACAACAAAAAAATGCTGCTATCTCTGTACCTATGAGAGAAAAAAAACAGGCAAAATTCAAGGAGCTGCTTAAAGTCTACAAATTATGATGAAAATATCAGAGGAGAACTGGAAGTCTGAAAGGTGCCAGTGCCAACCAGCATAAGCGCACCTGCTAGGCTGTGCGAGTCTGTCTTGTTTCGCACGGACATTGAACACCGAACTCTGGTACAACCTGCACTGTACCATTCACCTCCGCCTTCTCAGCTTTAAGGATCCACCTTTATGAGAGCAAAATCTTCTCAACCTGAAGATCATTTTCCTAAACCTATGTACCAGAAAGCTCTGCTCAAGTTAAAAAGTTTTCAGAGCTTTTAGTGAAACATTTAGCTCTTGAGGATGAGGTGTAAAACACTTCAGTGGAGAGTTTGTGAGAAATTGAGTATGTTCCTAGGCTTCTGACTAAGGGAAGAAAATCAGTGTACCAGCACCGAATTCCGTGTCAATTATATGAGCTTTACTTGGTTACACCTACTGCCAGCTCACAACAGCGCCTGGGCGAGCTGAAAGGCCCTTCGGCCCGGGCAATACGGACAAGTTTCTAGTAAGCTGATTTAACACTTGCCACTGTATCTCCTTGCAACCAGCCTTTACATTAGCAAGCTATTTCATGAAAGTATTTTTCATTAGGATTGAGTACCTCAAATTCTCAAATCTTGTCTATACTAAAGCAACACATCACTTGAATTGAATTGATTTTAAGAAATCAATCTCATTTAACTGGGGTGTACCCATCGTGTAGGTTCATTTCAATCAGCTTAAGCATTGCATATATCTATTAAGCTTAACTTGGTAAATTCTTCTAAACAAAGGTTCCATCTAACTGATGTTACCAAATTAAGCTAAATCAATAAAACGATGTTTGAACTGCTGTAAATATGTAATTACAAGTTTGCACCAGTTTAAGTACCATTGATTTGTCACTGACTGATCTTACACTGGTGCACCCTTTAGATGAGGGAAGTCACAGGATATCAGTTACTCGTAAAAGCATTTCACTGTGCACTTGGATTTCCTTTTTAATGTTACAAACTGTATTGTATGTAAATTACAATTAACAATATCAGACAAGTAATTTTAAGTATGAACTATGAAAACAGCCAACCTTTTCCCTTTTGTTCCGATTATAAACCACAGCCAGCTGTTTCTGATTAAGAAAGCTGTTCCATGCTGCTATTTACTCATTTTTTTCATGCTGCAGCTAATTACCTGCTGTTCTTACCTGTAATGAGTGTAAGGAGTAAGGTTCGGTACCTCCAGCATCTGAGCATCAGGTTCATTCTCCACCTCACGAAGACTCACCCACTCTTCTTCATCACCCAGTACACCAACCTGTTCATGGGAAAGGTAAGACAGAATACAAAGCAGAAAAAATATATATATATATATGTGTGTGTAAAGAATTATACATCTATATAACCTCTTTCTCAATGTGTGTCATCACAGCAACATGGTCTTGTGGAAGGACAAATGCTTTTAAATACATATTATCCAGTTAATATTAAATTTATATGGCAAGGCACTAGTTACTTGTAAAGCGACAACAGAGCCAAGTTAGCCAAACTTCCTTGTACCTGTTGGGACTTCACTGGGATCCACTGATAAGATCTGTTCCAGAAAAACACCACGAGAACGCTAATACTCTGTTCAGTCTTGCTGCCACAATACGAAAGTATCAAGTAGTAATATAACAAAATGAAAAATAATCTTGATAATAACTCGCAGGAACTGATGCATACTAAGTAAGTCTCAGTGGAGGCAAAATGCCACAGACATGAAGACAGAGAAATAGGAACAAAGTCAAAGAACAAAAATGTTTTAACCTCATCTGCCACTTTGCACTTAGACCAGTCTTTTCCATGTGCAATCCTTTTATCAATTAATCACAACATGTTGCCCAACACACAGCTCCTCAGCTACAGCAATGTTAAAAGGGGCAAAATGGTGGTGACCATTGAAAGCATTACTTTCCATACAGCTTTCTGGAGTTCTATTGAAAATGAGCCAGGACTTAAAAGGAAGTCAACAAGGCATGACAGAAAGGCCAGAGCTTGACTTAGGACCTTGGAAGACGGCAGCATCAGTAGGCAGGGTTGTGCGCGTAAAAGCCACAGTAGGAGTGCGGAGAAGGAGACAGAATAGAGGCGGTAGATGGCTGGGTGTCACTTTGGAGATTCACAAGCGCTGAAGCACAGGGGATCTTAGATGAGACTCCCCAGTACAAATCCCTAGCACCACACACATTTACTCCGACGTTTCAACACTACCATGAAGGGCAGTATCTGTAGTCCAGTTCCCTCACCCTAGCCTGGTATCCACAATCGTGGGCTGAGCGATATTAGAGGGTACATAGGCAGCTATTCCCTTTAGTGCCCATTTACATACTTAATATCCATGAAGATACCTGACCCACAGACTGCTGTGGCAACAGATTCCAGAAGCTCACAACCCACTGTGCAAAGAGCTATTTCCTTTAATCTTTTTTAACCAGATCCCTTACGAGTTCTGTATACTATTTACAGCCATAGCACTGTCAAACGCTCAATAGGCAACGTAGCCCAAAGTATCCAGCACACCCCAAGTACTTCGTATAGAAAATTAGGTTTCATTCACTCTTCTTTTTCCCCCTTCAGGAGAAGCAGCCTGATTTATTTATACATGTTTTAGTTCTTTGCTCACCCAGGACTTGATGTGCTGCATATTTATGTTTGTGCATGAAGAAATGACACATGGAAAATCAGGCCAAATAAGTTCTGCACTGCACTGTGAAAAGAAGCCTCTGTGATCTTCCTAGCAGAGGACTGCTTTCATGGAGGGATGTGGTTGCACGGGGCCTGACGGGCCTTTCAGTCTTCTTGGTTATGCAGGACACTGCCACACACCAAACAATCTATAAAATCGCTGTCAGTGGAGATCATAGGCCTGTTAAAATTCCCAGTCCCAACTGAGCTCCATGAATTTTAGTAAAGTCCATGTATGCGGAAGCTTAAAGGAAGCAAGCTGAGACAGGTCTGCGTGGTAAAACAGAACAGCCCTAAACAGAACCCAGAGAACAAAGAGATGATAAGGAGAATTTTTTAAAACGACTCTATGTGAACAAAGACAGACAGAGAGAGTTGATTTCAGTCAAGGAAACAGAACAATTTTTATGAAAAGGGTTTTTGATTAATACTGTAGAAAGTCTGTAGTAAATGCTTATTTTTGCAAAACTCCTTGCTCTTAACAGCATCACCTCAAAGTGCTGCAGTAATTGTATAGCAACAACCCACAGTGCTTTGGAGGCTGCAAATAAACTCCAGTAGCGAGTTAGCCGTCTTTCTGTATTCTAAGAAGAATTCTGTATTCTAAGAAGAGCTTTTAAAAATATTTCT
>VZSC01008938.1:69280-141715 GCA_013398225.1 Steatornis caripensis
AAAAAAATTTTTTAAAAAAAAAAAAAAAAAAAAAAAAAAAAAAAAAAGAGGCCCCAGGTTTCAATCGTTACGCAGCAGCAGGCAGGTCATTAATACACATTAAGGACCACATGGTTCAGACCCAGAAGCCCACCGGGCTGTGAACAATTGACATTGACTCAAGCTGGAGAGGTGTCCAATCCCCCACCCCCCCCAACCTGTTTTGCAGCTAGACATTGACCATCTGGCTGCAAAGGTGGAAATATTAAGGATCTTTTACTGATTGAGAAGCAGCAAAAGCTTTTACATGCTCAAGACTACGGCAAGCCCCTCAAAAGCTATCCCAGGAGACAGCTTTCTGGTCGCGAATGCTCTCCCTGGTAGGAATGATGGGTGCAGCCTACAAGGAGACGGTAGAGGCCAACCAAGCCCAGTATGTTGGTTGTTCTCAAGCTCAGGAGCCGGCTGGTGAACAGGTGGCCATCTCCTGTACTGGGAGGTGGGGAACCCTGGGCACAGCGGCAATGCGGACACTCTAAATTAACTGCTTTTAGACTCATTTCCTGCCGAAAGGTAGTGACAGAGAGGCAGCAAAAAAAAACCCAAAACCTCAACCACAGGCATAGTTTTGTGATTCAGCAAAAGATTTTAAGAAAAATCGATCAGGAATTTGTTTAGTTAGAAGAATACCTTGTCATGTTCTCCCAGGATCCGGTGCTAGCATTTGGGAAACTAACTCAAAGGGTTAGAGCTTGTACTGAAGTCAGCAGTGTATTTTAAGAGCGCACTGCTTGTGTGGGGAGCTTTTCCGAAGTCAGAGGATTGAAGGCTGAACGGCTGTAGGGTAGCCGGGCGAGCAGCCTGGGGACTTCTGCATGACCTCTGCCTTGTGTAGCCAAGCAATTCTAGGTCAATGTTACTCCAAACAAGTTTCATTTATTTAGCAATAATCTCAGAAATGCGTCTCAGAAGAGAACCTTCAGTGATGGACTTCTGTATTTTTAACTTCCACAAGACCTATAGCAGATTCCGAGTTTCAGGCTCTTGAAGGAAAAGGAAATTATTTTTGCTGAAACGCTCTGATGTCAGATCAGAGGAAACGGATCGGTTTCAAGAATCAGAGTACAAAGGATTACCACGGGGCAAAAAGAACTACAGGCAGTGGTAGGGATAAAAGAGTCCTTTGAGGGGCAAGAGAGTCCACTACGAGCCACTCTGCATAAAATAAAGTTAATTTAGAGGCTTCTTTCTTGTAGTTGCTTTTTCGACAACAGTGTATGCGAACTTCAGAAAGGGACAGTGTTTGTTGACAGATGCACGCGTATTCACGTGTGCACTGTTTTAGGAGGCAGATGAGAACACCAACTGCTTTTCTGTTACCATTGGCATAAAAACTCCTTCAGAAATGCTCTCTGCATCTTAACAGGTCTCTGTACAACAGGGCCACCGTCCCCAGGAGGCCCCAGGCTGCCACAATAAAAACACCTATGTCCACCAAGACACCTCATGTGATTCTCGGTAATGATCAGCCATCGCAAGTTAGCACATTCGTTCCCATTTCTCAGGTGTCCCCAAGGCATTACATTCAATAAAAGGGCATATTCATTTATTATTACAGAAATGAGACAGTATATAACAATATTAGGATTAATGTCAGAACCCTTTACTTCTCTATGCATTAGTTTCTCCATTTCTAAAAAGACAACATTACATATTTTATCAAGTGACTTCACATTTTCTGATGGAATGCACTATATGAGCAAAGCTGCAGAATTTTAACTTAGGAGAATCAAAACCTAATTAAAATCTGAAATGAAAAAATAATTTGCTGTGATATTTTGTGTAAGACGGTAACACTTCCAAAATTCTGAACAGTTATGAAGTACGAACTCCAGGAAAGGAAAACACAACATTTCTGTACACTACAGAGGTACCGTGTGTTCTACTATAGCTCAAGATATGTCAGAGTTTTCATTATAGAGGTCCATAACTCACACATTTGAAATCGCTCTGGGAGAAATTCAGTTCATAGGATGTCAGCCTGGGTGCAATTTTTTTTTTTCTTACAAAATCCTTAAATCGATTCAGCCATTTTTGATTTAAAGATTGGCAAAGGCATAAAATTGTCAGAGTTTCAGACATTTTATTTACCAGCTATGAAGTAAAAACGACGCCAGGAGAATCACGCCGTACAATGGATGAATCCTATTTGGGTCACCGATTTAACCCACAAAACCAGACAAATTCACGGTTAAAGTCACAACATCTTTCCCAACTCACAGCTTTGCAAGCGAATACTGCGATAACGCTCTAAAGGTTTTACTACTTTCGAACTCTGTTACTGCTCACCATGATATTCATACAAAATCTCTCTAAAAACAGCAGAAAGGCTTTAAGCAAAACCCCTCTATATTAGCCCATACACTCACGACTTGCAGTACCTCTGCGTAAGCGGTCTTCAGCCGTTCCACAGGTCTTCTGCTGCCTGCACAATAACATTCATCACCAGAAAAACACACCAAATGTGGCGGAAAGTCAGCCCAGTTTTCCTAATCAGTCGCTGGAAAGCTTGATGCTGCGCACCAAGCGCCCTCAAAGGCACAGTCACGATGACGCCATTTACGTACAAAAATTTTTGTCATTTATGACAAAAGCCCGGGAAAAATCCAGCGTGAGTTCAAATAAGCTGCAATTGGATTGCAGCAGACAGAGAGCACAAACACAAAACCACACGCACAACAGCAGGGATTCACGGTGCCGTTCTTGGTTGCAAACTGCCAGAGAAGATGTCTACATGACATACTCTAACTGTATTTGAGAGTACAGGATGATTGGAAGAATTTACTGAAATTCTTCAGGGATAAGCATGTTACCTGTGAGTGTCAATGCCACAAGACAGTCACTGCTGGTCCCTCTGAACAAGTGTCAGCAGAACCTTTACATTACATCAGACTCTATTCTCTTTAAAGTATACTGTATGTAACGGAAAACCAATGCCATAAGTATTTTTTTTAATGGCATCGGTACTTCTTTGTAGTTCTCTGTGCAGAAATCTAGCTTCCTGCAGCGCTCTGTCTAGGTGGAAAAGAAACAGCCTAATGATTTTTAAGAAAACCCTTCAGATGTACTGAATTCTTTACTAGAAGCACAGAAATGAGATTTTGAACGCTTGATATTTCAGTACCCACTAACACTAAAATCTTAAAGACCGGATTCTCCTCTCATGTTCAGTGACATAATTGAGAATTAGTTCCACAGCGGCTTCCGTGAATTTACACCCCAGCACAAAAAGCAGAAGCCAAGGCCAGATGTACAAAATTTCACGTCAACTGGAATTCCCGGCTTTTAATCCAAATTGTTCATGAAGTATCAGGCTTCAAAAATGGCACTCAGCCAAAATGGAATACTTGGAACATTTTCTAGACCTGCCCTTGTCAAGGAAGCTTTGTGCGGCATAAAGGAACAAAGAAGAAAACCATGTTGGCGGCGGGTTGCTTGTGTGTGAGAATATAAAATAGCTGAAGTTGTTGTAACTTCAGACTCAGACTTTCAGAGTAAAGTGTATATTCCCAGCAGAGATGGGAGAGAAGACACAGTATGTAAGAGGATGTCCAATGCAAAGCTATCGCCCAGTTGTACAAACAGGGGCACAGAGATGAAGTGCACGACAGTGCCACGTACTGGTCGGTCATCCTTTGTCATGAACCCACTGACAGCAGAAGTGCAGCCCGGAGGGAAAACATCGATGTGGGACATTAACCTACCTCTCCTCCTTCCAGGAGAGATGGTGCTGTACAAGGTGTTAGTAAACTGCAACGTATTTTTCCCCAGGCTATTAGCTGTTTTCAGCTACTTTGCACCTTGTTGCAGATTTTCCAAACGGCCAACGGTCAAAAAATTTGCGAATGGATGGAGATGTAGTCCCTGTGCCTGCTCGGACAGAACCTTCATTCTCTAATTCAACTGATTAATTGCAAAGTACATTAGAACATATAGATGAGCGTTTTATAGTTAAACGTGATCTTATCACTCTGCAAAACTACGCCTTAAGTGGCTTTTAATTTAATGCTAAGGCATGAAACACTTGACGGGTCTATTAAAAGCTGTACACGGGCCAGTGAATGAAAGATCCAGAAGGAAAAAATCCTCCCTATATTTCTGTTTAGAAAATACTGTTGTAGGTTGGCTATAACCACTGCCCTTCAATCTAATGTAGTCCTGAGGAATAATTACTGTTGTCTATGCTAGAACACAGATGTTGCAAGAGCAGCCTGCATCCAGCACAGACATACCACTGCTTAGAACAAACTACATGAAAGGCTTAAGTGAACACTGGGGTTTCACTGGCAGCTCTTTTGTGAAAGCTTGAATGTCTTTGAAACGCAAGGCAGGAAAACCCACCAAGTCCAGAGGGCAGGTCCATGGCAGCCTAGATCCAAGTCAGGATGGAGGCATTCCTGCCCTCATCTCTGCTCCTGCTACCATGTTCTCATCCCCTCCCCTTGCAATGGTGCTCCGCTCATCACGCACAGCCTGCACAGAGAGTTGATCGGTCTGAAACTCATTTGTTCTTGGCTTGATCAAGTCTCGTAGCAGCTCTGAGTATGATCATGCCAGAATCAGCGCATGCAGAAGGCAGGAGTAAGAAAGCCTTGGTAAGAGTGATGCGGAGGAGGAGATGGAACGGGAGCAGGACAATGAGAGCGCTGGTTTAGCATGGCTAAAGGGGCTGTGAAGTTGCACTTTAAGAGAGAAAGAGAATTTCAGTGGAGTGCTGGCAGAAAGGGGCTGTGAACAAAGAATTATATGCAGCTGTCTTCCTGGAAACAGGATTTGCTCTGTCCTTAAGGATTCACCAATCTCTCTGCATACATGAGAAGATTTTTGTTAATCATGTGAGCAAGATTTTTTTTTTTTTTTAAATTAAATCCACTTGCAGCAACGTTTCTTGTTTGCCAAAGCTAAACAGTGAGGTACGGTGCAAAAGAAACTTGCAGGATAGCTGTGGTGGAAAGAACCGCCCAGACTCCACCAAGACTTCGGCTGTGCCCCTTCCCCAAATGGAGCAAACGTTCCTGGATCCAGGATCTATCAGAACCACTAACCCCTTGATTTTTCTACCTACGCATGAGATGTTGATGAGGGTTTGCGAACAAGAGAGATCCTCCCTTGCCTCCCCACACACCAAGATCTTTCAACCACTATTTGTACCCAGGGCTCTTCAAGGATGCAGATGAACTTCATGGTAATTATTATCGCAGTTTGAAAGCATTCAAATTTATTTCACTTCAATGGCGTTCTGCAACTCACAGAATTAACAAATTCCTAGCGACATTAATGTGATGCTCCAGCACAAAAACGCTTCTCAAAATGTGCCAAGCCACTATATTATAGGATTTCAGTGTTGAATTCTGTAACATGCAGCAATGTGTATGTAAACGGTACAAAATATACCAACTTGTTCACAACAATCTCATTACCAAGAGAAGTGACTGTATCAACATGTCTAAGTGGTGATGGTGATTTAAGAAGTCCAACATTTGGTCTTAAAAACAGATTATATTATTTATAAAGATCTGTGGGTGGAAAGGAAGAAGCAAAGCTCATCTGTCAGGAGAACAAATGAGGAATATATAACTCCTCCAAGGCATAATGACAGCAGAAAGAGAGATATTGTTCAAAGCTGATGAAGAAGAGAATTCATCCTATTCATATCTAGAGGCCTGGATAGAAAACCTCAGTATATTCCATTACAAGACAGAAAAATACACTCAGTCTCATGAATAATGGTATCTTTTCAGTGCAATTCTCCCTATACTTCTGACTGTATGAGACAATAATTCCAGGTTTGCATCTGCTTTGAAAATACACCTAACAGAACATAAACACAGGTTTCAAATCCTTTTTTAAATACATGGAGGGACTTCAGCTCTGCTGTATGTCTTGCCATGATACAGCTGGTGTTCTTCTGAACATAAGCAAAGCTGCTTTATAAAACCCCATGCGAATTATTTAAAGGATAAGCATTCTCACATGTATATATTAGACATCATATTTTTCTTTTGTTCCTATGAACAGAAATTACAGCATTCATACGACCCTTTTCTTACCGGCTGCCTCACAGACATCTCTCAGCCAAGCCTCTCCAGCTCCCTTTCATTCCACCCTTTCCAGGACCCCCTGAACAGCTATCACCAGGCCATTTACTGAAGAGCTTTGATCCCAAGTTAAACAAAAACTGTAATCCACACTGCAATTCACTCTTTAAACCCCCTTTAGCCCCTCAGAAACTACACTAGGAGCTTTTTGCCAGGGACCTACCTGGCCTTCGACTATCCACTTGGAGATGGAGGTTTTGCCATCGTACCCTGGCCGGAACTGAAGCGTGGCAGAGCGAGGGCTGATGTTGGAAATCACCAGGTTGGATGGAGCACCTGGAAGTTCTGAAGAAACAGCAATGTAAACGAGAGATGGCAATGCTCTTCATCTGGGGTCCAGTAACACACGCTGACGTTCGATGTTTCAGCATATAAAATACCTTGGTAACAAGTATAATAGAGCAAATAGCTGTGCCTTTTTTTTTTCCTTTTTGGCAGAGTATTACATACAACGTTACTATTTCTGCTGCTCTGAGCATACAACACAGTTTTACAGATCCAAAGAGAAAAGAAAGAGCTCGTCTACAGCGTTTACAGCTACTATTTTAGAGAAATTGCACAACAGACAAAGCGTGGTGGCTCAGGGGGGAAGATACTTCCCATCTCCGGATCTGCCAGTCACTTGCCAAGCCACCTAATTCCATTGTTCGTCTTCCTCCAGAACTAAATGACAATAATTTTTACTTCTTACAGTACGTACAGCTTTAATATACTAACAACACAAAAGGGCTCAAAATTTTGGGTAGCGTATGGAGAAGATTCTGTGACTCTTATATTGACTTATAATAGACAGGTTTTAGGGGGCATTTCTGGTGCCTAAGTAAAGCAGATTAATATTTCTAAATTTCCGTCACAAATCAAGAGGGTGACCTTCTATGAGGAAACTCTCCAGCCCCAATCAGAGTTTGGCCTCACACCAGTCAAGCTTACCCTGGCATTTACATTTTTAATGTTATCTGAATTATCAGCAAAAGCAAGGCCAGGAAAGACATTAAATATAGATTGTTTAGAATAAATTCCCAATAGTACCTGCATTTGTCAGTAACAGAAATTAGTACCATAATCAGTAATCATTCGTAATGTTGTACTATGTGCAAATGCAACAGGCAAAAAATGGGCAGCTTTTTGGCGTATACTTCAAGTATGCAGAAATACACAATATTTCTTGATTCTTACTTCACATCTGTGGGAACTACGATCGATAAACTAACTCTGACCAAGTAGGATAATGCTGTTATCTGGCTAACAGTGAGCATGGCATTGATCTAGTCTACAGCTTGTCACAATCACCTATGATTAGGGAAAAGAAAGGCAAGCATACTTCAAGACATACAGAAAAGTTCAAAAATACTGGAAAAAGGAAAAACTGGATTACCATCAGTGATTTACACTAACTACTCCACTTCAGAAGATTCTACTTGTATAACCTGTAAATTAACTGAAACTGCTTGTCTGAGGTCAGAATTGGCTTTTTAGTTTGCTCTTTATACTGGATCAGTGAGAGCGCAGTATTTTAAAAACAAAATGCAAAAAAGGCTAAACTTACAGGTGCTCAAACGGTAATAATGCAGGCAATGCAGTACACGACTACCTCCTCCCAAATCTTTCTCAGTCCACAATTCCCAAATCTTGTAAAAAAAATTTTAGTTTCATCACGCAAGTGTCCTCGCATAGGTGACATAAGCTATATTACTTATAAATGGAAAAACCTTTCCCTTTTAACATCCTCCAAACTCTATTTTTCCCCCAAAGGAACACTTTTGAATTGATTCAGGTTTCATTCTTACGTTACTTTTGTAAATGCCAAGAGATTCTGTATTGTATCCACTTTATCACTTTGTCCATTCCTTCTGCCATCCCTATGACTTTTTTTGTGTTTGTATTTCTGGTAATTTCTGGTAATTTCAAATTGCAGGTGTGTTCCTGTTAATGTTTTAAACTGTTCTAAAAATCAAATTTAAGTTATGTGGTAAATAATTCCAATGCTTTATAAATAAAAACATTTTTATTACTACCGAACTGAAGTAATTTGTGATCTTTGGAACGTAGAAAAATGAAGAACTAGCCCATTTTAGTTTGTTCCATGCAGTTTTACCAACCTGGGGGCACACCAGAAGAGATGGTCGAGGACGTGACCCATCCGCTCCCTTTTGCGGTCACAGCTGCCACTTCGATCGTGTAGGTGGTGAGAGATGACAGCCCCGTGATCTTGTACTCCAGCGTCGTGTTGGATAGCATGCGGGCAAGACGAGATTCATTCTTGCCATACACCTCCCAGGAGATCTGGTAGCCTGGAAAAAAAAAAATACACAGAAGTCAGGGGGCTGTAGAAGTAGCGGGGTCCAGTTTTTCTTCTAAAGCACAGTTATACAACAACTCGGAGACTGGTAAATTCCCGCTTCTGCAAGATTTGCTTGTGGTCAACGCTGGCATGACTTGTTTCCTACTCTACTCCATTTTGGTCACCTTTTACAAGCAGAAAAAAAAAAGGTGAAGTAAACGCTGGCTAAAATATCCAAGTATTTTTCTAATACTGTTACTTCCAGTAAGCAATTGATGTAGGTATCGTAGCCCATAGAGTATCACCTGCCCATCAGATTACAGATGGGAGAGGACATGGAGTCTCCACAGCCTGTGTCTTTTTTCTGTGATGGCACAGCGCTTGCTATGAAATCGCTAGGAAACCTGGGGATAATCTCGCGGAAGGGTGGACTTGCATTCTTTGCACTCTATGAAGCAAATAGGAAAAACCACTGGAAAATACAACACTTTCTCATCAGCTAGAATATCTAATTAAAAATCTATGTCCACTTAGTAGGGCTACTCCCTTTCCAGAATGAAGTAACCTTCACTGCTGTATTTCCAGAAATACAAATCCGACAATAACAATGAGGCAGGAACATTGTGGGAATCTTCCAGGAACTGAAAAACCTCTACTCCCCACGGCTTGTTCCTCGCACAAATCCTTTAGCAGGGTGAATCATTACCCTTTCTTTCAAAACCATAGTGTAGCCAAAGTATTGTCCAAAACCGCACTCACCCTGACCTCCGTATTATTCTTCTATCATAACCAGGCTTTCCTTTTTAGCACTTCTATAACCATTTGCCTTCCAACAACTTTTGTAACTTTCTACTTTGTAACTTTCTACTCGCTCCATTTTACTTCCATATCTGCTTGTCCTCCTCCTGCCCAGCCCCACTTTATTCTCCTTTGAACCTATTTGAACCTTACAGTGCCAGTCTCCAGAGAGCGCGTCTGAAAAGTTTGCTTGATTGCAGCTTTCTTTGTGAGTTGACTCAGGGGGGAAAAAAAAAAACGCACGTAGCTCTTGAATGCCTGTGAAATGGAAGTGAGTGAAAAAGGACTAACAGAAAGGAACCCCACTGAGTGAACCATGCATGAGGCAAGCTGGCTAGAGGAACTCCCTACTGGGTTCCTGTTCCCATCATCTAAGATGAGGAATTCAGACCAGTTGGGGGGCTTGAAGGTTTTTTTTTTTTCCTTTTTTCTTTTTCAAAAAACATGATAAGTTGATTAACATATACAAATTGACGTAGGAAAATACCTTATGGTCTTAATCAACTAGGAAACATCACCAATGAACTAAAAGCATGGCGAGACAAATATCTCTGTGAGAGCCTGAGAGGTGCGAGATGTTATCTTTCCTCTGGTGCCAGCTGCAGTCACTGACAGAGACTCACGTTAAGCTATTTTTGCATGAAAATGGGCTTGGAGTACTCATGTAGTCACTAATTATATTTCAGGTGAGGGGCAGTGATGAAGAGAGGCGATACTTCAACAATTCCAGCTACACCACTACCGGTTCTCTGGCTACGTACTACCTAGAGGAAGGGGGAAAAGCTCCTGAACTCTCATCTAGAGCCAGTTTTAAGTAAGTGTCCGAAATGTCCTGTCTGTTAAATGGGAATTAATTGAGTCAGTAATTTACCAATATCCCAGAAACACTGTGTGTTTTGGTGCTCTCTGCAAAGGCTTGAGAATCATTTACCAGCAATTCATCTGTATGAAGATTTTGACAAAACTGGACTCTACTGCTTTTATAGAGCTTTTACAGAGATCAAACAGAAAGGTGGGGGATGACTGTCCACTCTATTTGATACTCAGTGAAGTGGTATGAAGGAGTTGCAAACAGAAAAACCATCATGAACACCCCTCTTCCAAAAGCTGTGGCTGCTACATTTGCTCCAGAGAGGGCAATGCGGGAGAATGAGAACAAGTCCCAGCAACGCACGATTGTGCCTCTCCCCGCTTCCTATCACAGGACACAAAACTGGCAGCCGTGTCCCCAGCCGGCAGAACGTCCGTGAGCAGCCACGGATGGAGCAGAGGTTGGGCAAGGGCTGTGCCGTGGCTCATCCGTCTGCCCGGGAGCTGCGGATGACCCTTCTACACCTGCTTTGAACCCTACACATGGGCTGGCAGATGCCATCGAGGAGTATCACCTCAGAATAAAACAAAATGGGTTCCCCAAAGCAATAAATAACCAGAAGATGACAAATACGGGACTTTTAACGCTCCCTCTATCCATTCATTGCTTACGAACAGCAGAAGCTTCATCCACTACGCAATCTTAAGTGATTGAAGTATCTTCTCTCCCATGTAGATAAGCTTTGGATATACATCAAATATTTACGATTATTCTGTGAATATTTTATGTTTTGTCCCTTGTGACCACAGGGATGAGACCCAGCTTTCCTGCCCATTACGCACATAGTCTCTATGCATTTTCTGAAAAAAACGTTCACCAGGAAAAATATCCCGAGTTCACATGCAAATTGAAGGAAAGGCAAGGAGGCAGCACTTTCTGCTGGGTATTTCAGTCCCGAAAGTATAGTTAAACTCTAGTTGTATTAAAAAATGCCAACAGAAGGTACATACATAGATACCGAGCAGACACAAAGCCAAATGCAATCATGCATAACAAAAACAGATGAAAAAAATGCTGACGGAAAGGAACGACATCCTACGTACCCCCCTCAAGTAGCACTTAAGCCACAATGACTGACAGATCGGCAGAACTTTAGGACATGTGGTCAGTAAAAATGCACTCTGTTTTACAGATGCGATCACTGCCAGAAATGTGCACGGGGAAGGTCCAGCCAGCCTGGGCTGAGAGCGTTTCCTCTGGCTTTAGTGTAAAGTGAGGATAAGAAAGGTGCCACAGAGCCTTCCCGTACACTTTGGCACTACAACCTCACCACAAAATGCTGCCTAACGGAAACTAATGACCAGAGGAGTTTCAGAAATAATTTTCTGTTGATCTGGAGTAAATTCTCTACAAGAGAGCAGTACACCCAATCACAAACTGTCCGNGTACACTTTGGCAGTACAACCTCACCACAAAATGCTGCCTAACGGAAACTAATGACCAGAGGAGTTTCAGAAATAATTTTCTGTTGATCTGGAGTAAATTCTCTACAAGAGAGCAGTACACCCAATCACAAACTGTCCGTCTACATCCAGGTCCTCATAAATCAATGTTTACTGAGAGAACGAGGAAGATACAGAAATTTACAGCAAGAGTAATGGGCAATTTCCCAGAGCAGGCTGGCTGCCCGGCACCTCCCTCTGTGCTTTCCTCCTCCCAGATCTGACGCAAGGAACAAGAAGGTCCAGTAAAGATATCAATGAGCAGAAATGATGAATAATTGCCTCCCTAAGCACTCGGAACTCCAAGCAGCCCTCTATAAACCTGTGAGGTACTCGGGGCGTGAACAATTTTGCTATTCTTTTCTTCTAGCCCAAATACAATTTGCATCATTAAGAACATTTCTTTTCAGCTTATAAACTTTGCTGGGCATTTTTACCATCACGTTGCTTCATGAACAACAGTTTGTTGAGTTAATTCTTTCTGAAACAATTTGCCCCAAATACAACACAGGCCATCATCGTGCTTCACCAGGTTTCAACCCATTCTGGGAGTCAGCAGCTTGTTTCTAGCAAAGCAATTCTGCGTAGTGCTGGTAACTCGTGCTTAACAAGGACGAGTGTTACACCATCTTACCGAGAAAGCTAGGCTTGGATTTAGGTACCTAAATATAAGCAGTTGGGCTTGAAGGCTTTGGCCATCTCCACTGAATCAATACTGCTCTGCTTTCAGAAGTCATTAGTTTCTGTTCTTGAATCACTTAAATCAATGCATATTTCAGGAAGGTTACTACGACATAAAAGCATAAGATGATCTGCATAAGGACTCCACATACACTACAAACAGCACAGAAGACACGTGTACAAAGGGCACACGTTACCGATACACAGAGAAAACACTGACAAATGCGAGTCCTATCAAAATAATTAGACCTGTCAAAGTTAAAGTGCCTCAGAAAATTGGACTGATAGAATATTTCGGTGTTCTGGCACCAGAAAGTCTGGGGATTTTTATCTCTGAAAATGTATTCCATTTTCATAAATTATAAAACAATTTAAAAAAAAATAAAAATTAAACATTTCAACGTCAGTGCTCCCAAAACAAAATATTTTGATGTATGTGAAATGATTTTTAGCTCCAGTAATTTAAAATTTGGGAGCTTTCTTGCACTTTAAAACCTTGAAAGCCTTTGTTAAATGGGATGTCCATCCTGTGCAGCTGTTCCCATCTGAAAACAATATTGCCCCCGTTGATAAGAACTAGAGTTTCTCTCAACTATTTATAGCTTCCTTCATGAAAAATAATGAAGATGCTGATGTTGTATCTACACTGCCATAAAGTAAATAGATAAATAGCTTGTCAAATGGCAAGCTCATCAAAGAGAAACAGGAGAGTTCTGAACCCTTGTGCTGGTTTATATGAAATTAAGTAATGACATGCAAATTCTGTCACGCAGTCCACAGCCAGACCACTTGATCACAGATGAAGGATACCGCTGATTTCAGGCTTGGTCTTGATTGCAAATCTAGGCAATTGCAATCCAGATTTTGCAGATGTAAACTCCACGTAGGAACCACCCCCACCTTTGGGGCAAAGGCCAAACACTGTCTCACAAAGTTTCGGGAATTTAGTAACACAGGTGGAGGTCACGGAAGATTTAACAAGACCAGAGACTCCACGGGGAGCTGGTTTCTAATACAGACTGCCTTTTCAGTGACCACAATCATGAGCTGCCAGTAATTGGACCCGTACTTTCTATAACGTGCCCTAGCTGACATTTCAATGACCCAAAAGAGGAACCAGGAAACCAGCGCTCACAGTAGCCAGGTACTCCCTAAATGCTGCATTACGCAAACATTTCTTCACTGCAATGGTAACATTCCACCTCACGCACACTTAAAAAAATAATAAAAAAGGAGTTCGCAGCTGATACTTGCCTGTAAGGATGCCATTTTTCTCTACAGGTTCTTGCCAGCTGACCTTGAGAGATGTGTCCAGAATCTCAGTGAAACTCAGGTGCCCCACCGCTCCTGGCTCTGGCAATCAGAAAAGGAAATCTGTTTAACAGGAGAACCCCACTTACTTTTGTTCTGATTCGTGTGGCAAGGTTAGGGCTGAAGAAATCAAAACGCTGAGCCGGGGCCAAGGGAAGCCTGCTGGAAACATCAGTGAGAGCTGCAGGGGAGAGGGGAGAACACAAGGTGTTAAGGAGTGCTCTGGCTATCATCACATAAATTATTTTATCCAGACATCATCCTAACTGTGCGGAGAACTAAAGAGAGCGGCAGCAGGAGGCTTGCACGCAACTCGTTCTCTGCCTCTCTTCTTGATCTAATCTAATTAGAACAATCAAGCTGGCAATCCTGGAAGTGATTGCATTTGCTGTTTTCCGTCAACAACAGCGCGCGGCGTTTACATGCGCTGCTGCGTGTCCCTTATCTGGCCTTGGGTCTGCGGCAACACCACCAGCACCCACCTCACCTGGGAAGAGCCTTTTGCCTATGCAAGGTCAAAGCAAGGATAGAGTCACCGAGCCACTGCTTGGACAGATTCTCTCAAAAGAACTCTAAAAATGCCCAACATAATGGCAACTGTTTTCTGTAAAGTGAATACAAGTGCGTGAAACTTTTAAAGGATTTTTATGATGTAGCTCAAGAGCTCTTAAAAATTTCAGCTCCCTAGTGTGCAATGAAAGAGCATAAAATGGAATGACTGTCAAGAATATGCCATCCTCCCTCAATTTTGATCTTCAAGGAAGACATCCTGACTGATTTTTGATCCAACTGCTGTTCTGTCTTCAATCGATGTACTGGAAAAAGGAGTTTTTGTTCACTTTATATTCACTGTGCTTCTGTCATTGGATCCCTGCCCGAGTATCCTCCAGCTCCACTGACATCAGTTGGCAATTTCTCGTCTGCAATTTCATATTTTGTTTCCTCTTCACTTTAGTCCAGTTTCTCATTCCCCTCCAGCTATGATACAAAAAAAAAAAAAAAACCCACCCCGCCTGCCAGTAGGTCGGCTACAATGACATTTGCAATTCTGCAATCCTAGTGAGGAAAATTTCCAAATCCATTCTGTGATATCTAGTAGTCAAAGCATTACAGAAAGAACTGCTGATCTGGTAGTGATCTCAGGAATACCCAACAAGAGCACAGCAATTATGCACTATTTGGGACCATGTATCTGCAGACATGCAAACGGCATACTCGCAAAGCCTCACTCCAATTAGCTCCTGCAGTTGCAGTCCAATTCTAATGTCATAATGAAAAACAGGTGCAGGTTACTCCAAGCCAGGACACATTGCTTCTGACTGGATGTCAGATTTTATTTGACCTACAGTTCATCAGCAAACAGATTTGTTTGCACTACTTTTTTTTCTAAAGGATTGCCTAACTTCGCTATATAGACAGAAAACTATCACCTGAGAACATGACCGACAGTCCTGTTGAATCTTTTTTTCCCCCGTCACATAAATCCTGAAGGAACTTAGATTCAACGAGTTCTCAGCAAAGATGCATTATAGTGCACTTAACTTCTCAGTCACCATGAAAAGCAGGGAAAGCATTTCTGAGGGATCAAAATAACAACGGTAACAACAAAAATCCTGCTCATGTCTACTGCCGAGGCTCCTTGCAGCATACAGCTGCATCGTACACCAAGAAATGCTTTAAACGTTTTACAAAACACAAGCCTGGCTTTCTCTCATTTTCTGTTTCATTACGGAATTTTCTTGTGACAGTTCAAAGGGCATGTGATCCCAGCGTTTCCCTGAGATACACCCAATGCCTTGACTGTGACCCTTCTCCCATTTTGCGCAAAGTCTTTCAGGCTCATTTCTGCAGAAACATTAATAGTCTCTTTTCTCTTCCCAGCTGATTAATTTCTGCGAAATCCTAGGAGTCCCGTATCTTTGATTTCTCACTCTTCAGTACTCACTGCAATTAGCCGTGGGATTCAAATGTCATTGGAGGGAGAAAGACAAATGGACCCAAGACAGACAACCAAACGCATTTACAAACCATCGCTGCCAAAAGCCTCACTTCCATAGGAAAACAGGCAAAAAAGTTAATACTACACACAGGAACCTAATGCACGTTTCTCTTTCCTCCATGCTTTTTGCTTTAACCCCAGATAAAGATATCAGAGTTTATATTAATGGTTCACATAGATTTCTGGTATTTAAACTGCTATCTTCGTGATGATCTAGTTTAAGTCTACAATATGCTCTTGGGGCAGAGGTCTAGCATATGGAGGAGACCGATCACAGAGGAAAATCCATGGGAAAGTACTTAATTTTCTTCATATTCTTTCAAGAGTATCTCATGAAAAACTGGATTAGCACTTTGAGCCTCACTTCCGTGAATGTTAATGAGAATCAGATTTTTCTTTATGGGAACACTGACTAACCTAAAAGATCCCTATTAAGGAGAAGTAGTATTTCTAAAAACAGTACCTTAATGGATGTAGCAGGTATTTTTTTATTCTGATTTGGATCTGAAAGTGTGCAGCAGTTTTTATGATGCTCCATGGCAGGAAGAAAGTGAAGGGTTGGCCAGAGCCAAAATCACTGTGGACACACAATTAGCTATGAGGGCCGCTGCAATTCAGTTGTTATCTGCATTAGACACACGCTTGTGTGCCCCAAATAGCCCCAAATAAGTCTTGAACAAACACTTCCAAGGGGCCAAAACATTTTCTGATGCAGGAAGTAATTTATATGCTAAACCATCCAACTCATCTTATTTCATCCCATGAATGTGACTTCAGTTTAGCAGAATGAAAGTTACTGAATTGTTATGATTCTGGTTGTTTTAAACGAACACTTGCAATATAATATAGACACAGACATTCTCAATATATTGAATAACAGAAGGAAACAATTGTAAATTAGTCATTGACCTCCACAGGAAGTTCCAGTGCTCAGTTCCTAAAAAAGATCAATTCATATTTATCTGGATGCCTGAACATGGATTTAAGAGCGTAAGGGTTCACAGACATAAACAGAGTGTTGTGTGTTAGCTGAACCAGACTACGAAGCTTTCAGCTTCTGACTAATGTAAAAAAATTCATCCAGGTTTAGCCCATAATGAAAAAAAAATTAAACACCTTCCATTTGCCAGAGGCAAGAACACACACGGACGACTGGCTGAGGTCATTGTCTGATGCAAAGCAACTTGACAAGAGATCGCAAACTGATTGTAAACCTGAAGTCCAATTTTAAGTGCCTAGATTTGAAAATTCTGGCTTTTATACCCAGCCAAACAAAATCCAAGCACTGAGACTCCCTACCAGTGCTGACTACTCACTGTCTTCGAGGGTGCGCAGGAGCTGGGGTGTGCTTCGCGGTCCATCGCCAGGTGTGGTGAAACACAGAACCGATGTATAGTAAGTAGTGTATTTCTTCAGGTTGGTGATGCAGCCACTATGAACACCGTGAAAGTCTGGAGCAATGGTGACCGTGGTCACAGTCTCTGGAGCATCCACTGGCCATGCTAGAAGCTAGAAAATTTAAACATGGATGAGCTCTCATTAGAAGTTGTGTCTGTTTGGAACCAAAGTATGTTTGGCTGCCAAAACCGTCTTAATCTGATTGTAAAAAAAATAAGCAATGCTGTTAAACTACCGCCAGCTCTGACACTGAACAGATGGATAGAACACTGCTGCTGTGATAACTGGAGGGATGCGTATAATACTCACTAGTGACGGGGGACACGCTTGATAACATGGAGGTACTGCAACTCTCAACGCCTGCTACAGAACAATGCCAAAATTATTGTGAATGATTGTTTGTAGGACATGAGTCTTTTTTCTCTCTCTGGGCTGCTCTGACCAGCCTGGACAGTCTCTGCTGCTGAAAGGAAGCTGAAGGAAGAGAAGTACGTTCAGTGCTCCTCTGAGATAAATTTGGGGTTCCTTTAAAGATCGCACTGGCTGGGGAGGTTGGTGGGGCAGATGGGGGGAGAGAGGCAGGGAACCCTCCTTCCCCGCCCATAGCCCCTCAGCATCCCATTGACCAGCCCTACCTAACAGGCTAAGAGTATTACAGTGTTTGGGGATATCCACACTGCAAATGATTCAAATGGTTCTGGAACTACAGAAAGAATAAAAAACGGTTGTAAAGATGATTACTACAATTTTCAACACCTAGGTCCCAAAAGTTAGACTCCTGAAGGCATTTTGATGCGTTTAAAGAAGCGTGCTTGTCAGAGGCGCTCAGTTCTTCCAGGTTCCATTCATCTCAGTGGATCTTCTGGGTGATCAATATTGTTTAGAGTGAAGTACCTTATGTGTAGGTACTTAAATGAGAACGTAAAAAATTCATTTTTGGCAAATGACTTTGAAATTTTAAAGCAATATTTGAAATTGCTGTAACAGCATAGGGGTCTAAAGCTTTCAAGCGCTTATGAAATTTTTATTTTGTCAAAAAATCTTTATCGTGTGGCTTACATAAGAAAGTTAAAATTCTAGGCCTTACTCGGTACCTTTGTAAATCCTGCTACTTGTATTGATTTCAGGCTCATAAACATGAATAGGTGCCTGAAATTAATGAGCCATATTTGACACATTTAGCCAGTGTCTATAGTTTCTGATAATCAGAAAGCACAGTTAGAGGACTATAAGGGGTAATTTTGTGAGGAATATTTCATATGTGAAAAGGTGCACTTTACAACTTCTTGACATGCAAATACACTTCAAAGAAAAGATAAAAATGGAAAATGGTTGATAGAATAGTAAGTTTTATTTTCTTTTCTAAATCATCTTTGTGGATTACAATTGGCATTTATAACTTTGGAGGACTGAACTTCTCTTTTTTGAGCACATTTCATTGCACGGTCTTCAGGAAACATATGCGCAACATAAAGGTGAACAATTCCGCCAGTTAAAGGAAAAATGGGTTTAATCCTTAAGACAAGCAAAGGCCTAGCTTTCACTACTAGTAAAGTATAAATCATACAAAAAACTATGCTATAGGAGTAACTGACAGAAATGTTCTCACACAGACTTTGTTCTGCAATTCACAATCCCTAGGAGAAACAGGAATGATGAAGCTGTTGCAATCTACTGCTATTAAAGAAAGAGCAATTTTGATCATTTCAAAAGTTTCCACTGACCACTGACAGGTGCAAACTACGATTTCAGTTATTTTATGCCATTGCTAAAGAAACTGAAGCATAAATTAGAAACAGCTACGCGACGACACCAAGGATCTTTAGACTGAAACTCCGTTTGAGTAAAACAAAGAACAAAAATCTGAAATACGACTTTTGCAAATCTGACTGAGCTCACCATGCTTGGACTTGCACCAGAAAATTACAGTGCACTGCAGTTCACTGAGCCCAAAAAGTGCTTTTACCCTCCAGAGTCTGAACAGAAGCCAAGAACTACGTATGTATTGAGGTTTCAGGACATACTCCTGCAGTCCTCTCAGTCACCTAGTCTTGAGAGCTGACTCTGGGAAAAACAGGCGTACCCATCTACATGCATATAGTACTTCAGTAGCGGGATTCTGAAACCATCACTGTTTTTTATGAGGAACACAGAGATGGGAAAAAGTACTAAAACTCCCATGCATACGTCTGTCTCTGTTTCTGCATCACTTTGAGAAATTCTTAGAGAAGGATCAAGTCTTCCAAAACTTCTAGAAGCCACCTAAGATTCCTCAATTCACAACTTGTCTTCTGAACTACACATCCTTCCCAGGTCAACCAACATTCCCACACCCAACACCCGAATCAGCTCTCCTCCTCCTTGCTCATAAAAGATACCTGTCATCCCTTCTCCTCTGTCATTCCTACAAGATTTCTCTCTGTTCTCTCCATGAATGTTTTTAAACCTTTTATTTATTATGCCCCTACTACCGAATCATTGAAGGAGTTTCTATTAAGCGATACTTCCTGAGAGACAGAAATAAAACACTCCAGCTCCCTTCTTAGCATACACTCCACTGGCCAAAGTACCAACAAGTGCTCTGCTAAGCACTCTCTACTCTGCATGCTGTAATAGATATTGCCAGTTGCCCTATCAACAAGGATTTATCACGCTAACTCCATGTCATCAAGTATGATTAATAAATTTTACATTCTTATATCTCCCAAATCATTACAATGGGGAAGTTAAGACAAATATTTAGTGTGATGTCTTTGTTCCTAATGAAATGAATGGGAATTTTGCATTAGAGTAAATAGAAATCTCGAGGTTGAATTCCAGTGGCACAACGACATATCTCCTGTGCTGACTTTCCAAACTGTTTGACATTGAACTGGGTTTTGGCTTTGGAAACTCTCCAAGTAAACGAGAAAGGTGTTAGGACTTCTAGCCCACGACATCTTCCCTTTTCAAAACTTAAATGAATCAGCAAACGTTATGTTAGGGGCAACAACTGTTCAATTCTCTCTTCGTTTTGTGTAAGATGCCTCTGAAAACGTAAGTCATTTTGGAGATTCTCACATTATTAGATTCAATTTCTAATTGTTATATACAAAGACAGTTACAGCACATGTTATTTGAAGTTACTGAAACCTTGTTTCTATTTACCTTGTATCCTTGGTTAATACCATTGATGAACTGCTGGGGTGGAGGGTTCCAGAGGAACTGGATGGTGGTGGAGTTCACGGCTTCGACATGCACATTCTGCGGTGGAGCTGTAGGCACTGCTCCCGGTCAGCAGACAGGGAAACAAAATAAAACAGAGCGGAGAAGGGATGAGGGGACAAAAGAGAAAGATGAGCATAGAGCCCATTGACTACCACTCACAAGGCACAAAATAATAACAACCCTGAGAGAAGGATGCACTTCTTGTGAAATGGCAACCAGCAATGATTTGGAAAGAAGGGTAATTGGGTTAATTTCTCATTCTGTATTGGAGATTCTTTCAAGTGGAGGGGATGAAATGATTTCTGTAGCTACTTATTCCACTTATTATTCCATTATGAGTTTCTCATAAAGACTTGAGACAGAAGCTAGGTGATGATAGGTGAACACATCTCTTTCAATTATCCATCACTGCACAGAGAACTAACAGTTTCAGAAAGAAATTTCTTGAATCTTTTAATACCGTACAATTCCCCAGATCAGACAAGCAAACACGGAGTCTGCACAATTAAAGTTTTAATTGTGAATTATAATCCAGCAACAGCATCTGTTTATTATTTACTGCTGCTTAAAGAATTAGGACCAGTCATATCACATGCAATAAAGACTTTTCTTGGGAATTGGAGATGTTGTAATTTTATCTTGATATGATATTCATTCATGTATATTGAATTGATTATATATATCTGAGCCAATATACCCTCTAATCTGCTAAGAGTTGCATAAACATTTTATGCCAAGTATTTGATTAGACAGATGTTTCTCAATACAAAAGAAAGCATGGAACATAAAGGCATACTGCCTTCAAACAACAAAAAAATAACACCTACATATTTTGCCATTTAGTACGTCTCTTTAAATACCTTCCAGGAAATTTCTTCAACATTACTTTAGGATGTCATTTCTATAGTTCTCACAGAAAAGGATACTAACACACAGGTCTATTTTTCTTAAATTACCAAGGTTATAGTAAGTTTCAGAAGAAAACTGGTATTGTAGTATAAAAAATGGACTAATACCTTTTGAATCCTATAAAATAAGTGTAATAAAGTTTCAAAAACATTACTGTTTATAGCCATTTGCATTTGTATTCTACATAACTTGTTTTGAAGACTGGAAAGCTTTGCTCTTCTGCTTCCAAGGAAAATTTCTACCAAAGCCCAATGACCTACTCTTCTTAAAAGGATCCACAATTCCCACTGAGAAATGGTGGTTTGCTCCATACTTTTCAAAACCAGGTCACAAACTTTTAAAACTTCAAAGTACTTTTGGAAGATGAGTCTTTGTATGGAGACGTCATCGAGACATTAAGTTCAAAAACATAAAAAATGCCCCTTTTCCCACTAAAAAGCTATGTTTGTGTGAAAGACACATAAAAGGGCATTATTCTTGACTCGTGTACAAGCTATAGTGAGACTGCAGCCAACAGAGCTACGACAGTGCACACGTATCAAAGACATCCACAACCTAGAAACATCAACACAGAAAAATGGAGAAATCCTCAAAGACATCAGGTGTGAAATGAAAAGAACATCCACTTTGCTGTCCTGTGTCACTAAAACTCCCTGATGACTACACCATGGCTTGAAAATTTAGCTCTGCACATATTTTTAATCTCAGAAACTGCATATTATTCAGACTTTTCTTGCCCTAATTTAAAAACTGATGTCACAATTTATGAACTGTGCACAATTATTGAGTTCTAAATCCAGAATTTATCTGATACCACTCTAAATTTTCATTAGAATCTGGGCCTTACTTCCTGCCATGTACCATAACTCTTTGTGTGCTTTTGGAAGGTTATAATGTTATTTTAATGACCTGTAGACATCATAAAGTTTTTGTAGTTAAGAGATTCACCAAATCATCCTGACATACACTCATATATATTTAAGTCACTCTACAGTCATAACAAACTGCTTTGGCTACATTCACCTATTAAATGCATTTCTTCTTATGCACATTCTTTAATGAAGCTGTTTATTATGAGAGCCACAAGACGCATTTCAATTTGCTTTTGTTTGCAACACTTCGTACAATTAACACTTAATGTGAATAAGGTTTTTTAAAACCCCAAATCCTTGCTTTGCTTGCATGTTTTCACATTCAGATATTGTAACTGCCAGAGATGTGTTATTGCAGAAGAAAACTGTATTAGAAGCCTTCAGGTTAGTTTGTTACCAGAAAGACACCTGGATATCATTGATAGATTAATCTTTGTCTGTCATGAAGGCTAAATCAGCTGAGCATCATCCTCTCCACTCACTCCACTTCCTTCTGTTTAACTGCTACATTACCACTCTATTTATGTGGGCTAGGTTGATTTTGTAACACAATTATTGCACAGAAAATCTATACCTAATCCACATGCTGTCCACTGATGGCCACACTTGAAGAAATGCAGAACTTCGGCAGTGGTAGGAAGAGTCTGTTTTTCCCAGAGCATAAGAAGCACACACAGGTGACCTGCGAGTTAACAGTACCACCACTCCCAGCAGGACATTCCCACTGCCTTTATCATTTTCCTGAAACACGGATTAGCATGCACACTGCTGCTTCATTTCTCTATGCATTTTTTGCCTTCGTGGAGGATCCCGTGGATGCTGCACAATGAACAGCAAATTTCCAGTGATTTCAATATCACAAGGATTTTATTCTAAGGGTCTGATGATTCTTTCAGACACAATCCAAAATATTGCAAATTTTTTAAGAGAGAAAAAAACCTACATCAGCAAGCTCCAAGTTTTCATTTGCAGTTCTTACAGTGCTCAAAAAAGCTCAGGCTGGCACTTAAGGGTAAGTTTACTACAGTTTTAGAAATATTGAAAACCAAATGCGTGAGTTATTTCTTTTAAAAAGGGAAATATTTTTCATTAGGAGAGAATTTCCTGACACAAGAATAAACCATCATAGCACAAAAAGTATCCGCTACATGAAGAAAAATGGTAAACTTTATGAACAGAAAAGATAAGACCTTAGGAATGTTGGAATCATGGTTTATATTACAATTCCTCTTTGGAGTTCTTTATTGAAAAATCAACATCTACGTCTCAATGAATGCATTTAAAAGACAGAAAGAACGTGGTCCATCTGATATGCATAAACTTCATTATACTGCAGAAGACATAATATAATACATTTTCATGGTTTTAATCAGTAAAATATTGGCATTATAACCTCAAATCTACTTCAAAGTGCCAGTATAAAGTTCTCCTTTTATGCCTTGGTATTAAAGACTTCCTTGGGCATCTGAATAGGTTTCCATTTAAAAAAGAAAAGAAGTTTGACAGAAGCTAAATCAGAATTGACCTCTTCGTCACTTCAAAACCTCAAATACTTTTCCAAGATCATGGTCAGTCACTTACTGAAACTGCGACTGTCCGCAGAAAGGATTTTCTAATTTAGTGGTAGACATCTATCTTCGCCCTACAAGTTTCTTGTTGTCAAGTGGTAGAGAAGCTAGCAATGTCAAATAGGTGTTTCAAGAGTAATTCCCAAGAATTTACATGCTCAGTTTTCAAACCTGTTCTTCATTATGTTTGCAAGTATTCCTAAACCGTCCCACAGTGAAGACCATCTGAGAGTCATCTTGGAATTGCAGATCAAATTGGTCAGACAAAACCAACTATTACTTTCTTCCTGATAAAGTTCACGTGGTTGGAAATCTGCTCAGAGCTCAGTTCCTGGGACTGCAAGTTAACGCACAGCATTCTAAGTAGAAAAGGTCATGGAAACACTCTAGATAAAAGCCATTAAAAGGGTTTCGCTGACGAGATAATTGAGAGAAGAGAAGGCATTAAGGTTAAGCATGTGCACATGTAATTATTCTGTCTCTAGCTATGTGCAAACAGCATGTAAACCCTACAGAGATTCTGACAGCCAGACTACTGGTCTTAAATACAGATCTTCAGCAGAGGCTTGTAGAAAAATCTCCTACCCCTCCAGAGCTCCTGACCTTTGAGGTGGCAACTTCGGTGTCTCAGTAAGGCAGACTCGGGGAACCGCAGGTTTTTCTGTCTGTGAAGATTTGGCTGTTCCTTTAACACGCTGGCCTGAGGTGGTAAGCTGCACATCCCCAGTGGGGGCCATGGGGAGAGACTGCTACAGAAGCACGTGATTCCTCCCGTGAAGCTTATTCCCCTGCGCTTCTGGCTGACACCCTCTGCTGTGCTACGAACTGCAGCAGGTGCACAGAAAAAGTGGTCTCTGCGATTCTACACATCCTGATATTTGAAATTCAGTCGTGTGAGATTTGGCATGAACTGATGAGTTTTGCTCCTTGCAGCTGGGAAATGCCTTCTTCCTTTCTTGCACGCCTCTCACAAGAAGTAAATCACAAGATTTTACTTCTTTACCAAGAGCTGGGCGCCAGGGGCCTCATGGAGACAACTGCTAATTTCACAACCATTGTGAAATAATTTATTAAAAAAAAATAGTAGATGGTAAATGACACCCAAAACTGAGAGATACAAAATCTAGCCACTCCAACGCCAACCTGCTTCTGCACAGGACCAGCTGGGCCCAAAGTGGCCATGGATGCTCCAAGGCTGTTGGTTATGTCCCCCAAAGGAAGTGAACGAGGATCTTTAAGATGTTTCTGCCAAGAAAGCCTAAGGGAAAACTAAGGGAAATCTCTTTTCACTGAGATAAAATTGAATGTTTGCAGAGGACACTTCCTATTCAGAGATTCGTTTTTCAAGATTGTTTCCTACATAAAATAGGAAGCTTTCAGTTAATCAGGTTTTCTCTAGCTCTTCTGTCTTAGCCTTATAAACTTCTCTGATTCACCTCCTACTGCCTGAGGAAGAAACCTCTTTGGACCTGGCTGAACAGACTCACGTTGCTTTTATCCTTCTCTCTACACCATCAAGCCTCACTAGTCTGGTGACTCTCCCACTCTTTTATTCAGGAAGGGCCTTTGCTCAGACTTTCCTGGCCTTTCAAGGTGTCCATGCACAACACAGAAGGGAAAATAAAACGATATCTGACTACACGCTGGGACCTATGAACTCTAGGACATAGAATCATAGAATCATAGAATGGTAGGGGTTGGAAGGGACCTCTAGAGATCATCTAGTCCAACCCCAAGCCAACATAAGATTGGCTTTTCGGATACGCATCAAAAGAAAGACACAGCACTTAAAGTAGAAATGAAAGCAAGTTAATGTCAACGCAAATTGCCTAATGAGAGCTATGTCTCTACTTACAAACCTTGCCTTGCCTAAATCTTAGGAGTGTGGGAGTTTTTCAAAGAGAGGGAAGTTCAGTATTCATGCTAGTGAGATAAAAGGAACAGACCCACAGCAAAGCATGGAAGCTTCTGCTTTCTGAAATCAACCTGCAGGAAAAGGTAAACGTGTCCAACAGCACACGGCAGAGACAACACTATCCCCATTCAGACAGTTGTTCATACATCTCACAAAGCTATTCTTCTATGGAAAGGTATTGGGAAACTTCAGTTTTTCATATGGCAATGAAAAGTCCTGCAGCACACTGTTTAAATAAGTGAAAATTGCCCGCTGCAGAAGGCTGGCACAAATCCCTGTGAAAAGTAACATCAAAGTAAGGAACAGCTGGAGAAACTCTGATGAAGACAGACCTATATATATACACACAGAGTATCAAAGGATGAGGCTGAATATCACTCTGAAAAGACTTTCAAGATTTAGAGACAGTCAAACTGTCTGACCCTAGTGCCAGGATGTTCAGCGCTTTGCCAGTAAGTCTTTCTGACATTTTATCTAACTGACATTACACGCCAGTTTCTCGACAAGTTTAGACCTTTCACAATCTTATGAGTTTGGCCATATTCTAGGCGTTGGTGAATTCTGAAGAGCTCCGAGTACTTGATTAGTTATCAGTGGCTAAAGCAATGCCAGAAGACTAATAAGGGATTAATAGACTAGGTTCTGGTATAAATCCACAGTTTATATGGCCAGTCAATATTCCTTATGACAAAGACGCCAATGTGCTGATCTGCTCCTGCCAATGGGTTGATCTGCTCCCAGTGTTCATTTCCTGCCAGGCTTTGACTGCATAGCACACTTGATTAATACGAGGCGTTTCAGGTATTTTTCATCTGCAGACAGACAGGTTCTTGCCAGCATAGCTCACATCATTTAATGCATGTCAGAATAGAGGCGGTGGCAGTGGTAGTAGGAGAGAGGGGTGGATGGGAGTGTGTGTCTTTGACATTTATCTCCGCTCATATTAAAATCAGAATATGATTTACAAGGCAGTTTTACACATGGCTTTTTCCTACTCCTGCTGGTTTGGTTTAGGAAGGACATTCCAGAGCCAGAAACAGCCACTGGCTTTTCTCACCATTTCCCAACTACAAGACAGACAAAGGAGCAGAGTTTCGGATGGTAGCACGCTACATATGGAGACCTGATATTAATCCAGTTTCAGATAATACTGATGCCAACCAGCCTCCCTTTTCCTACTGTAAACGTAAAAAGACTTCAAACTCTTTTTAGAACAGACCGCATGCCTTTGGTGATTTGCACAAAAACCCAGCAAGGCATTCATTAGGAGATGGCAGCATTCATGAAGTAGTTATGTACTGCTATTATTAAATACTGATATAAAATAAATAGGAATTATCCAGGTTTTCTTGTATGTCTACCCACCATTGAGCATTTAGGAACTACATAAAGACAAACACGCCACTGCAGGTTGTCCTGCAGCCTAAACACTTGCTGATTAATATGAATGCAGGACTGACTACACTTAATTTATAACAGAGGATTTATATCCTTATAAATGACAACAGACAGCCAATCAATAAAGGATGATAATAACAGCACACAATATCAAGGGAAATTAGAGTCAATTGCAAGGTTTAAGAAAAAGAGTGTGAAGTCCAAACCTGAGTCTTAATAGATGGAAGGTTAAGGTGCTATGATAGCTTAAAATGTGCAAATAAACAATGTAATGAATTACAAGCATATTCACAAAAGAGATTAAAATTCTGTGTGCATACCAATTCTCAGCAGAGATCTGGTCTTTAGTGGGATACAAAACATTAATCCTGGCTGCAAGGAGAAAACTTTTCAAGGTCTGCTATAAATACTTCTAGAAAGAGGTTGAGCGTGTCTAGACTCCTCTAAACTGTGAGACTTTACATGCCCTAAAACAAAACATGGATAGTTTCCTCCTTTAATTGTTGTGGTTAATTACTGTTGCATATGAATAATCTTTTCTTAAAGAACTCCCTACACCTGAAACTACAGCTAATCATGTTGTAATGTACTCCTAGTAACAATTAACAAACAACTACGTGTCCTTCACTGATTGTAAATTAACTGACGTAGTGTAAAACTGCAAGTTTTTGAAACAGTTTGATTGTTTTATGACCATTAAAGTAGAGACCACGTACTGTCCAGCGCTCAGAATCCAGCACAATCCTGCAATGACGGGAATATACGAAAGCTTTAAGGGCCTCTACTTAATTATCCTACGGATTTTTATACCAATCTAGGGGTGTAAACATGCCTTACACTGGTTGTAAAAAGTAATTACATATCGTTTCATTGATGTAATTTATACTCTTCTTAAAGCACTTACCAGAAAGGTGTGGAGGAGTTGTAGCATAAAAATCAGAGCTTTAAAGATTATTTTATCTTCCTTGTTGCAAATGTCTGCACCATTCCTGAAATGCTATAAAAATACTTTTTCTCCACAGGCTGTATTTCTCTCCCTACAGTTCCCTTACGCTTTGTTCCGTATTTCTAAAACAAGGTATTCTGTGATTATCAGAACTAATGCAGCCGGTTTACTTGGGTTCTGTCTGCTATACTGCATACCTTGACCGTGATAAACTCAATCCCCTGCCATATTCTCTCTGACTTTCCTGGCAGAGTAGCCTCAGCCCTTGCCTGTCACACGTCCTATAAATTCACTCCATGGGATCTCAGCTCTCTTCAGCATTTCTATTTATTTTTTATGCTGTGGCTGACTCTGACCTGCAAGCGTGGTAACGTGTCATCACGAGGGTCAACAAAAATAGATAATTTTTAAATTCACTCACCGCTTTTTCTACAACAGAGATAGCAGCAGAATCTCATCTTGTCTCTACTTAGGCATTTGAAATTTGCAGGTGTTTCCTACACCAAGCTGTCTATCAAATTTGACTGAACTGACCATTCATTTTACAAGTTGTTAGGTGGAACTATGAGCAAGTGCATCTCCTCCTTAGGAAACCGTGCTATAAAGTGTAATTATAACAGCGGTCTGATTTGCTCACCTCCCTGCAAAGTGTACTCTGTCACAGGTCTGCTGAACGCTCCCAGCCCAGCTCCATTGTAAGATGCCACCTGGATTTCATACTGGGTCCAAATGATCAGGTCTTTCACTAAGCAGTAGTTAATTTCTGCACTGGTGATGTTCTTATACTGGTATTCTCCAGGGAGGCCGGCCAGGCGATACCTACCATATGGGAAGAAAAATTTGCTAGTAAATTAGATGGTATCAATTATAGCAAATATCCTGACTAGCAAAATAGCTTCCATTGTGAAGAGGCAATATGCAAACTCTTACAGCAGAATTATACAAAGAAGAATGAAAAATAATCAGAAAGAACAGACTAACTCCTGATAAGACCGTATCGTCTTTGACTGCCATAGTATTTGTAATCTGATCTCACTGAGATTACACACTCGGAGCTAAAAAAAACCAGGTATTTTATCCTGTTTTACGGTTGCAGAAAAATTACAGCTTTTTAAATGTGGCTTGTCTAGTAAAAGCTGTGATTTAGCAGAAAAAAATAGCCCAGATGTGATTTTTATCGGGGTGCTGCTGTAAATCAGGTTGAGAAATGGTTTTTTTCCTTCTCCTCTGAAATCTGAAAAGAGCTCGGATAGCTCTGACCTTCTAGAGTCTCAGGCACTGCCATCTCTGGCTTCCACCAGGATCTGCTTTACGGAATGATTAAAATAAGGATGGAATCTACTTGAGACTGAAGCATTGGAATTCCAGAAGGGCTGTACCAAATACAGATGAAGTAAACATCCTGAGAAACTTTCTGCTGAGACATGGGAAGCTGAAACCCTGAATATATTTTCCCATGTAAAAACTGTATCGCATAAACCAGAGCCCCTTTGATGTGTCTCTTTAGGCCAAGAAACTATGGAGAAGAATTAAATTATAGAAAACAAACTAACCTTGCAAATCTGTGAATGGGAATAATACTGTTTGTTTTCTTTCCTTTAGGAAAATGGTACCATGGATGCTTACAATATGCTAATTCACAGCAAAATCAGAAAAACAGAGACCAAGAGGCACAAGGCATTACCATTCCATGAAAAGGACAAATACGGAAACATTTGGATTTTTATTCACCACGCAGCTTTTATGCACTCTCATTCATCTTTTGCTTCGCAGTAGTCACCAAAAGCTTATTGACACAGAACAAATTCACTGACGTCTTAGAGTCTGATTTTAAATTCGTCTAAGTTAAACTGGTGCAATTTCTATGACCAGACGACGACTTCGTGCATTTCAGCCATAGATTTTGTTCTAAAGTCTTCTTATGAAGAGATCAGTTCTTAATCACTGACAAGCCCTCTATTTTCTGCTGAGGAGCTGCTTGCCTGACCATGTTTTGGCAGACTTAATATTTGTAACGCTGCACTGGTGCGACTCCATTTATGAAATACAAATGGAAATAAAGAAATATCAGCGCTGAGCTGAGGTTAGTGAATGTCTTGATCTTTTTCTACCTTATGCAATATCTACCTTTTTCTTTCTTTTGTCTCCTGTGAAGGTTGTATGCTTCCTGGCAAAGTCAATTCTTTGCGCAGCAATGTTTTTTCTCACACCTAGCAGACAAGGTGTAGAGTGCTCCCGTGATTTAATCTACTATGCTGTTAGCATGGCAGTCCTCTAAACGCAATACTGCCAGTGAGAAAAAGGGCAGGGGAAGGAGGCCAGTTCAGAAATGTCATGTCTTCATGATTTTTCTCACCATGGACTTTGATGTATACTCCATATGACTTGTGCAGTGCACCTTCACTTTTAAAGATCAGGTGTTCCATCAATTTAGTATCTTGCATGTCTTGAGCACTGTGTCTCTGGGATGCATGGTGGTTTCCATTTTGCTATACCCTAATTCTACAGAAATCAGCGCAGGAAGACTTTTCTTCAGTGCACATTGCTGTGACCACCCAATTTAACTTGGAAGGACAGCCTGTTTTATTATCTGGGCCAGTTGTGCTTTTATATGATACTCTTAAATTCCTGTTGAATAAATTGTTTCTCTGCTCTGTAGTCAAGACAAAGCACGCAGACATAAAAAAATGTTCACAGATTGAGCGTAATGAATATGATCACTCTATTAAAATGGAAAGAGATGTTACAGCGAGGACAGGGATCAATTATGCTGATAGATGTTGTAGAAAATCCTTCAGTTAAACATTACTGAAAACGCTATATGGAGAAAACGAACAGATTGCAAGAATTAGAAGGCTATGGGATTGCTTTCTCAAAGGACTTAAGGCTGAGGCTGGGTACGACTCATTGGGAATAGCTAAGGAATTAATCCTATCATCAAGTAGACCAGTTTGAAGGAAAGAACTGTGCAAACAATACTTGTACCCTGTGAAAATAAATAGGGACCCAAGTTTCATGACAAGATTCTAGCTCTAGACAGAAGTTAAAGCACCTTTTCCCACCTGTCACTGATGACTGGCACAGCTTTCAAACTGAGCCCAGCTCGTAGAACTGCAGGCACTTGCACAAGCCCCTCAACACCGTAATAGGCTCTGTGCAGGTGACAGGGAGATTAACAGACTTCAACTCTGCCTGCAGAGAGAACGAACTTCCCAGCACTATTTTGGGAGCTCACCAACACTCTAACATCACAAAAGCATTTCCATCCATGCACGCAAAAGCAGGAGCACAGCATGAACAGGATGTTGGCATTGAAACCGTAGCATTTAGTTATCTTTCAGCAGGTCCGGAGGACACTGTATTAAAAACGTTAGTAGCCTGCCTACAATACGTTGTAACCATCACTTGGATATACATCAGTGGTGCTGCAATGCTTCGGAGTTTCAAACACTCTTAATTTAGAAAATGCCTCCCTTACTAAAGGAGCGGCCCTATCTGGCTGCTAGCGCTGCAGGATATGCAGTGCCAAACAAGCAACTAAGCTGTCGTTGAACTGGGGAGGAGTGAGTAAGTGAGTCCCAAAAAATTACAAAAGGGAAATGCTCTGCAAAGTCTCTCAGTGTGGCAACACCCTTTCCAACACAATAAATCCTATGTAAGCAGAAAGACTGGATGTATTCGGGATTCCCAGTCACCTGCCTGAATCTGTTTCTCATTAATAAATACAGATGGGGCTGAAAGAATTTTACTCAACTGACTGACGTTCAAAACCAGATCAAGGTCTGCCATGAAGCATCTGTCCTGTCATTCCCTCCCCCCATTTTTTTTTTGGCACAAAAGTGAGGTTTATTGACTCTATTCTTGCTCTTCCATAGTGCAGGAGCCCTGTTGTGTCTTTGATAAATCGAACTAACCTTTCTAGCAGGAAGCTGAGGTTGCAATAAGCAAATATACATCCACAATGCATAGGCTGCACTGTACCAACTTCCCATGTAAACGCTTTTAGCACTTGGTGCTTCACTTCACTTTGAAAATGGAAAAAAGCTATCAGTAGCTTTCAGAGCTATCAGTAGCTATCAGAGACCCCAGCTCACTGACTCTGTAGCACAGCCAGGCTAGAATTTAAGTGCCTGCGCCCTTCTGGCCACTTGAACAGAGGTGTTTTCTCATCTGTAATAAACCAGGGCAGCTACAGCATTCGTAAATAATAACTAATACATTTAATGGAATTACAAATAGTTTATAATACACTCTTAAGTCACACCATTCTGAATCTCCTCGTGCACACACAGATCCATCTCCAGACTTTCCAGGTTAGGAAATTCCTTACCTTAGGATGTACCCATGAAGAACTCCATTATGTTCGCTCTCGGGAGGAGGTTGCCACTGGACCATGATAGACTGATTGGTGCGCCCACTGGCCACTATGTTTTTAGGTGGGGCACTGGGAGGCTCCTCAGGTAGCATCAACCTAAGTACAAAAGAATGTGTTGGAGGTGGGTGTGGAAATAAATGGTAGATAACATTTCTGTCTCACGTAGCCACTTCATGGGAACCAAGTTTCTTTTATCAAAGTCTGATGACTAGAAAGAAATATAACGGTGATCAAACTGCTGAAGACATGCATGAAATAGTTACAACAAATCAACATAATAGGAAATCAGTTAAGCAAGCAACGAGACAGACAGCTGAGGTAACCTTATTCTCTCTGAATCACCCAGGCTGCTACAACTCCTTAAAAAGATTACAAGCCTGAATGAGTTAGCACTCAGGTCCAGTGTCTGTGACTCCTTCCAAATTGTTCCTTTCAGCTCTTTCAATATTTTTCATATGAAGCTCCTGCATTTTGAAAAAGCCATAGAGAGTTCAGCTGTTCTGCAATTCAAGCTCACAGCAAGCTTTGGTTCACAGAAGAAGGGGGATGCATTTGAAACTAAATTTGATGAAGCCATCCTTCTATGTCGCATCTGGGTGAATTCCAGAAGTGACATTGCAGTGATTGGGTGAATGCTGTACTTCTTCCCGGGCTAACTGCTGTGGCTTAGCACAAGAGCAAAAATATATTTCCAAGACTCTACTCAAACGATACTCTGGAAATATGAGGGCTCCTCTCCCATCGTGTGCTGATATCCTGCGTCACCTAATTGCCATTATCACCAGTCACTGACAGCTGCAGAGCGCTCTCCAGAGGCTTAGGTAATGCTAACTGCTCTGTTCCAAAATTATTGTGCAAAAAGATAACTTTATTTTATTCATTCACAATCAGCAGCCTTCTCCTCCCAATAATTCTAGGTTACTGTACCTTTAGTACACAGGCATTTATTTTCACCGTACCTGCTGGTCTCAGAGCTGTACTGGCCCTTTCCCACCTGGTTAACTGCACACACCCTGAACTGGTAGGTTCGGGCTGGAGTCAGTCCGCTCACAGTAACGCCGGTCATCTTTGGGTCCAGATTCGACAGGTGAACCTTCCAGGGAGAATCTGTTGAAATAATTTACACGTGAAAAAAGATGCAAGTGCTTGTTAAAAGCCCTGCAGAAGTGAAGAAAACGCCTCTGACTGCTCAGAGCTCTTTGTGCTTGTTTTCCTTAGAGGAACTTTGGGAAGAAGTTTCTTTTCAGCAGAAGAAACCTTCCTGTCAGCCCACACGGTTATGCAGATTGCACACTTGTCTACTGGAAAGTGATGCTGCATATGTCATGGCATAATAAATAAAAACTATATTCATTAACATTTTAATAAAAGAGGAAACAAGCATGATAAAGACAGATGGGCTGTGTATTTCACAACCCATCTGTTTGGCAGGCCATTACACCACCACACCCATGAGTGGCTCTGGTGGAAGGACCCTAATGAAATTCACAGGCAGTTTGGAATATCTTCCTACCCAGCTTGCAAGCAGGTGTAGAAGCGTGACTCTCTCTGCCAAACCAGCTCTTTGCTGTAAGACCTGAGAAAGCTTCTGCTGAAAATTCTGTATGTCTGCATTTTTTTTCTAGAGATAGTAGATGGCATTCAGTCTAATAATTTCCCAGGAAGATTCCCTGGTATAAATAGCCCTGGCAGCACTATAAAACCCTTGTTGTCAGTTCACATACTTGACACACCGAGCTCCTCTGATGCCCAAATTACATTTTCAAGTTTTCAAAGAAGTCAGAAATGAAACAGGTTGAAAATTAAATATCTTGACTTCTTTTCTTCGTAGCCTGGTGTCACATATCCTCCCCGAAGTCATGACTGAAATAGTCAGGGAGAGGTGACATTTGGTCTATGTTGCAACAGTACAGCAACGGAATCAGCCAATTTAAAGATTTGTTCAGTTTTTAAATAATACCAGCTGTTTTCATGCTCCCTGCTCAAAATTACTAACACTTCTGGAAATTACCGAGGAGCTAGCTGTAGATTTTGGCAACGTATCTGTGCATGTTGCTCATCAGAAGTGCATCGCAGCTCCTGGCAGGTCACCTAGACGTCTGCCTGCAAATGAAGATGAGATGTCCCAAATGCGGAAGGCTGCTAAACTTCACACCAAAATGTAAACCACTAATTCAGTGCTTTTCTGGCAGATTCCTTAGCGAGTTTAAGTCCTCTAGGGTGTGATGCCAGTCGGGCTACAAACACTGCATCTTTGAGTTTCTTAAAACGTACTTATTCCAGTAATGGCTTCCGAGAACAAAGTCCTTTTTAACAGGAAAACTGACACAGCAGAATACTGGGAATGCTGGAGAGGGACATTTGCAGTCAAGTTGCTTCCTTGCCAGTTGTTGGTGATTCAAGAACAGTCACTTCGGCTGCAACATCTTGATGGCAACTCATCTTCGCTGAACGCTGAACTGCTTTTAGAAAGACCTTAGCGGAAGCACACCTACGCTATCTAGAAAAGCATTGGCTAGGAGGTTTTTGCACCCTAGTTCCTTCTGAATTTTATCAAGCTTCTCCTGAGATTTCACAAACAACTGTTCACCTTGTTACAGCCAGAGTGCACAGTAACAAATCAAGGTAAGCCGAAGTTAAGGTATGGCTGACTTAGTACATTGCCTGAAGCAGCTTCCTGAGGAAAACGGAAGAGCAGACACCAACTAGAGAGTGAAATACCCTTCTATGAGCTACTTGGGTAGTGGTCCATTTCCTAGAGCATTTCATTTGTTTACTGCTAGTGTAAACACCACCTGAGAGTGCTTAACCCAAGCAGCTCAGTGTTGTGAGCAGTTTGATTCAACAACAGAGCCTATTAATCTCTTCAGCACCTTGGGGCTTTGCTCTGTTTATATGCTGCATCTGTAGAATACTTTATTTATTCTTTTTCCTCTCCTGGTGGAAGATAAAAGATCTGGCAGGAAGAGAGATTAAACTGAAAACTAATATAAACGAAGCCTATTCATCTCCTGGGCACTCTGATTCGTAAAGGAAAGCGGTTTGGGGAGGATTTCCTCGCTCATGGAGCAGTGGATACAGTGAGTGTGCAGAGTATCTTTAAAATTTAAATGTCAAGCCTTTTTTTTTGACAATCAATAAACTAAACATTTCGAAAGGCTGTTCTCCCTCCTTAAACACACAACAAACTCCAGAATTGTACAGAAGCTTATTTTACCGTATAGAAGAGTAATTCTGACACTGGAAACATGCCATAAAATTTTCAACACCAACTTGCTTCTCCTCCAGGGATGACTGTCACTCGTCTGTCCCAGGAAGCCTGGAGAAGCTCCATGGTGACAAAAGACTTGCCAGGTCAAACTATTAAATAAGCCTCTGTTAGATTGAACAGACTGTGCTAATCCTTCATTTAACTTAAGCTGCCCAGAATGTACTCTGGGCTTTGCTTGCTTGCTCTTCCACTGTAATTGCTACTGTCTGAAAAACTTCCGTGTTCAGCTGCCTATCGTCTTAAGGATATTGAGTATTTTGAATTAACTCTGGCTGTATCTCCAAGTTAATTTATTGGAAACAAAGAGTCTCACAGGCTACTCTTTAGTTTACAATGTGATTTTGGGGGTTTCAGAAATTACTTTCCGTTCTGTCAAGAATTGCTGGATGCACTTGTGATACGCTTAATTGGATACTCACCAAAAGGCATTTCTTCTGTATTTCCCTATTTACCTTACAATTCATGCTTTAATTGCAAATTCCTCAAAAATCATTTCTAATTTGATATTACATATTACATCTATTGCAGAAAGCTGATTTTGGCAGGTTTGGGCTACATTTCCATCTCCTTCTTTCTCCAGGGAGTCTTGTATAGACGGTAGTATTAGAATTTGCCATACTGCTGGAGTTTACTGAATTAATATTTCAAATCTTCATAACAATATGATATTACAAAAAGTTCAAATAAAAATCAAATGGTTCATCTTTCGTTTGGTAGGACTTCAACGAGGTCTACCAATCGCCTGAGAAAAAGCACGTTTGAATACTATCTTATATAGATCCGAGTCAGTTGTTACTAACAACATAGTTTTATTTTGATTTTTGCAAAGATTTATCGATGTGTTCAATTTTTACCATTCGAATATTCCTACCAAATTCAGTGTGACAATTCACAGACTTTAGGTTAAGCATGTATAGATGCTTTTCCTAGGAGTTTTTATTATCTCTTCATTGGCACAACACGATGAATCTGAGTTATGTCATTACATCACATAGCACAGAATACAATAAACGAAAAATTAGCTTTTATCTTAATTGTGCTCCGCAGAGTTCTTTGGGTGTTAATTCATTTCTTCAGACAAAAGTCTATTCAGAAAAATTTTTGACTAATCCCTGAAATCTAAACCTCTTTGGAATAAAATAAGCGTATCCCCTTCCAACTCCATGAAGATACTTCATTGGAATTCCTAGGTATATTGCAACAGAGACTAAACAGGTCATGAAACATCCAGAAATTATATTAGTGCAAATGACAGCAGTGCATGGTACTATTTATTTGAAAATCCTATTTCAAATGAAGGTTCACATTCCTGGCTCCGTGTGGGCAGCAATACTTAATGACTGTGTTTCCCTGGAACTGTGCTTTTCAAATTAGATTATAAATTTGCCCCCAAATGTTTAAGGCCATATGTCTGAAGTCACCCACAGACACAGTCTACTGTGAACACTCGTAATTTAAGAATTATTGCATTGTGCCAAATATGTTCATTTTAAAAATTAGGTGACTTGGTGACTGGAGTTGTTCATATTTCCAGCAATTTTTGTGCACAAACTGCTACAGTTTTTTTCTCTAATTAAAATAAGGTTTTTACATCTCTTTACTGAATTGATACAAATGGAGTTCTAATCCATGCCAGGTGGAGTGACACACCTCTCTCTAATGCAGCTAGTAATTAGTCCCCTGAAACTTAGACTCATTATTTTGAACCCTCTTCAGCTACTTCTCTGAAACAGATACTGTTATTATGTATTCATTTATGGTACGTGCTTCAAAACATACAATAGATCCTAAAGCTGTTAGAGAATTATTCAAAGCAAAACAGCTAAAAAAAATGAACAAAACTAGGCTACGTTCTGGCACCTGTAACTGCAAAGCAAAACCCATGTATTAAAACCCCACAGAACTAAGAACAAAGTCTCCTGTTCAGCTTTGCTAATTGGAAAATAAATCACAATTCTGATGTCCCTCCCCAACCTTTATATGTAGGAAAGCAAGCGGGGATTAGGATGTTCAGCATTTTGCACCGCTGTTGACAGTGAAAGAGCTACTGACGCAGGCAGACGAGCTCACGGAGGGCATACGCCGACTCCTTGACAGTTGCTCTTTCTGCGGCACGAACCGGACCGACAGAAAACCTGAAAGGAAATTTTCTTTGAAAAGCAAAGAGAGATTCTGCACAGTCGTACCAGACAAAACTATACCTACACAAGATCACACGCCAGCTTCATTCACAAACATCACTTGGGATAAGGGGGAACAAAGGAAAGGTGCCGTTTTCCAAAGGAGTAGGAGGCCTGCAGAAACTAAATATTAACCACACACTGCCGAGATCAAAATAACTCTAAAAACCAAACACTTCAAGAAACTAAAAACCAAAACAAGACAGTGACAATATGCAGACATTAAAGTCAGCTTTCCATACTGAAGTCACTGTTGACATTGCTCCACTATTCTGTTGGCATCTGTTAAGCTGAGCAATAACACATGCAATGAGAGAACACAGCAACAGTGGAATATTCAAGGGCTTAGATTCCTCTCTGTCCTACTGCTGCGAGTAACCATTTAGACACTGTACATAAAAGCAAAGTAAATAAAGATGAAAACTGAAAGGACAGCAAGATCTAGAATATTTCTGGGAGTCAAGATGCTCAATTCACAACAAACCCAGTCTGTGTTTGCTTTTTGCAACCGCGAGCTTGCTGAAGTACATATACCTATGATTTGTGATAATGAGACTCTCTCAGAGGTAGATTCCAATGCCATCAGCCAAAATTATTGGATCTATCAGAGTGAGCGAGGGTTCACAGGATCCTGTGGAGTTCCGATAGACTTCAAGATTTCTGGAGAACTATTGTTTATTTTTTGCTGAGCCTTCTACAAAGATCAGTAAATGAATTATAGCATTTTCAAAAGGATAGTACATTTATCCCATTCCTACACTACAACTGCAAAGCATCCTTGCTAGAAAGGCACTTGAAGACCTTACAAACTTTTCCTGGCACCGAGTGAGCTGCCTCCTCTTTTAGTGACTCTTCCCAATCAACACAGCCCAGTGCAGGACCCAAGTGCATACATTTTGGAGCTCGGTGCTGTGTGCTATGTAAATACAGCTCTAGTATCTTCGCATTGTGTTCCCAGGCTGGGAGTTTAGTAGCTTGTCTCTGACAAAGCTGCTGGGAAATAGGAACAAAAGGGTAATGTCCTTGGGTGAAAGAACACGTAAGGAAAAGCAAAAAGGCAGTTACTGGCCCGTAGTCAGCAGGAGAGGAAGGAGAGAAGAGTGACAATAAAAAAGGTGGCGGTGATAAAAAGGTAGAGAGGGGGTGTGAGCGCAGAACATTGAATTTTCTGAGTCATTTGTTACAAAAAAGATCAGGAGTCTTTGCTCAAAAAGAACTGTTTTAAGGACAGCAGTCCTGGGCATGTCTTGGGATTTCTGCTAGGATTAGAAAACTGCACTTTGCTTAACAGATGTCAAGATCATCGGTTCCAGGACCTCCACATCTGAAAAGTTATGTGCTCCAGCCTGCAAAGCAGAAGGGCTGTATGTGATCTGAAGCTCAAGTTTCATCTCGAGCTCTCTGTGTGGCAAAACAAAATGCTACTCTCTAGATAATCAGAAATCAGGACTGTTTCACATTCAGTTATGCAGTGGCTAATTTCCACATGTCAGAAAAAGTGACGCTCTTAATTTTTTCATCAAGAATCAACTGTTAGGCTTGAATTTCCAGCTCCTAGGGTGATAGAGATTAGAAAGTATTGCCAAGGTGACTGATTTCCATCAACTCCTAAAGACGCATTAGCGGTGTCCCTGAATAACCTTGCAAACTGAGAGCCACAAAGGACCAGACATAAAGCATGACAAAACTGTGAGAAGTGGCAATTCAGAATGATCAGGTTTGTAACCCATGAAGCTAGATACCTGGCTATCTTACAGTTAAGCATCCTCAACCACCTACCTAAAATAAGGGTGTAAAATGATAACCTGGGGAAAGCCGATTAAATATATGAACCCATATACTGATAACAGAGTAGCTTCCATTGACATCCAAGTTTGTTCCTCTGACAGACAATTGGTTCCTTGCATTATCATACCGCCTGCATTTTTCAGGCAAAATTGGGGCTCTAAACGCATCAGGATATCTACGAACCCAGAGCAAAAGACAACAACAGGAAGAAATAAAACACGATTACTGCTATTTTAGAGATGTTGCCCAGAAGCACTGATGAATGAGCTGTTGTGCCTCAAGCCTAGCTGGCAATGCTGGAGGGGGAGCTAAGGCTTTCCTGCACAACAATTCCACCACGTCAGGCCTCTTTTGGTTGTTTCACCCTTCCAGTGTGCGAACAGGTGAGTGTAAAACCCAGGGCTTCCCCTTCATGCACACTGTCTCTCATTTAGCAAACAACAGTAACATTTTGTTAGTAGCTCTGGTAAAAGGTGAGTCTGAACGAAGGCTGAATAATTAAGAAGAACGCGAGGTTGTGACATATTTGACTTTACTCACTGTTCTCAGAGAGCTCGACCATGTAGTAGAGAACAGGGCTGTTTCCATCAAAGGGACGTACCCAGGAGAGCATCACGCTGCGGCTGTACGAGGAATTTAGAGTGGCCAGAAGATTCTGAGGGGAATGAGGCAGCTCGCTGTTAAGGAAAAGAGAAAGTGAGAAAAAAAAAACCCAGCACCGAAAAATCAATCTACATTTCATTCAGCTACAGTCTTACAGGCAGTTAAAGGCACACGACATCAGACTTGTATGATGACAGATATAAAACTACCAGCAGCTATTGTACAATTAAATAAATGAAAGACATCTCTGAATTCTTTACAATTTTTTCCTATTTGGAAAAAAACCCAGTAATTTATGCTGAAAGTCCCAAGGCCAATGCTTAGAACAGCTAATGAAAATGTTGCTAAATGTGGAAAAAAGCCAATTTTCATACTGCTTTTGATTGAGACAAGTTGGTCAATAAATTCCCTTTCTCACTTTTTTCCCCTTCTTACGACGATGTCCTAGCAATGTGACAGCAGTAATACATATAAACAGTAAAACACATGGGAGATGTGATTTAACAGGGAATTTTTCATACTCAGGGAAGCAGAAGACATTGACACTATCCATATAGAGCTACTAATCAAAATTACCATATGTATTCTTAGGCTACAGAACAGCTTGATTTACTCGCGGATTCAGGCTTATCCTGTCATGGGCAGAATCTTTCCTTCCTACAATAAGGATTTTTTGGACGCACCCAACCAGAAAATGTAGTGAAAATGCCTGCAGAAACCCCATGGAAATACAAAATGAAACATTAAAAAACAAAAATAAAACAGCAGCTCAATTAAAACATGTCATTTCTCCATATAAAGGCAATTTGTGGAAAAACATTTCATTTGTACTCATTGGCTGAAAGTCGGAGGCTGCACAGTGCAGCGAGAAAACTGAATTCCGCCACCTCCCTTAAATGCTGATCTGCGTTAACCGCTAAGAGCCCTTCAGCCGTTATATTCGAGCCTGATTTCTGCTCCTTATCATCCTGGAGGACAAGGATCCCAGAGTAAAGGAAAAGCAAGGAGGACCAGTTTTCACCCACTCGATCTCTTGCTCCTCCCCAGGAAAGCTGAGGGTAACCCTTCCTCAGCATGCACCCGTGGCTAATCTGCTCTGGCCGGAGCAGAAAGCCACAAGGCTTCTTCACATGCTTAATTTAAAGAAGTAGAAATTTCTGGCTGTAATGCATCATGCTACTGAAGGCTTACAGTTATTTAAAAACCACAACTCCTTAGCCACTCACAAAAGTAAATATAGACTCTGGCTTTAAGCCAGAACAATAAATATGTCCTGGATTTGAGTTTCTACTGGAAGATTGAGGAGCATATGGAGAGCCAGACAATAGTTTTATTATTTTTCTGTTAAAACAGTGCATGCTTTTATTTATATGTTTATGATGGCTACATGCTGTGGAGTAAACACCAAAAAAAAAAAAAGTTGCTGGAAAAGTCAAGGAGTAGCAAGAAAAACACACAGATAATGAGCCAACACAAGTGGAAGACACTCACCTACCCAGCTCTCTGTAGGCTAGAAGGGTTGATGCTTCCTAAGGCTAAGCCTGAGACTCCCCTCATTTGACTTTAAATGCCTAACCAAACTAGCAGCATGGTCACCCCAGGCTCTTTCTGTAGTAAACATGGAATGACACCTCAGGGTGTGATTCAGATCTTAAATTCATTAAATCGCTCACTCAAATTATGAGGAGTTTAGGCTGACTACGTTCTCACTTTGGTCCAAGCACGCACCAACGAAGTTCCAGACTTCCGATGCGCACAGGCAGCTGACACACAGCTGGTTTTTAGCTAGAAGAAACATCGGGCACAGGAAGGAGTATGTATGGGCTCGACAGAAGCAGATTTTGAACAGAGCACTGCAGAATTTTGGATAAACAAGTTTAGGGAAAAGGGAGACCTGGAAAAAAAGTAAGAGGACAGCCAGCCTGCAAGACAAAATGGCAGAAGAAGCCTGTGATTTGAAAAGCGTGGAGTGTGTGGGGGGGTGTCTAAGATATGGCCATTTACCCAGGGACTGTGCTACTTAATTCTGAATGAAACATTACATTATAATAAACATTAAACCGCCGCTACAATTTATCATTATGTCCTAAGCAAGCTGGTTGGAAAAGTGTTTTTGTGATTAAGCTGGCAAAGGAAATTACTGGAGGAAAGAGAGTGAAACGTCTTGCTGTGACATGGCTCACGGAAGTCCCAGTCCCCACTCCATTTATCAGCGGGCCCTGTGGGGAACTGCGCAGAGACGGGCTGTGGCTTCAGCTTCTTCCAGAAGACGTAGGAGGGATGGCTGAGGGGGAGCTCACAGCAACCTTATCCCCATGTAACTCCTTTTCTGGGAACTAAATAAAAACTCTTGGAATACATAAGGATATTTTCAGGGTGTGCACATACTAGTTAATTTTGTATACACTTAGAAGGGCTGAATTAACAGCTCGTTTGAGGACAGAGGCTACATGACTACGAAAGACTTTGCAGCTCCGTTTTCTTAGGGCACAAGTCTCAGAAGACTTTTAGGGGAGAGGGAGCATTCCCCTTCATGTTTTTTAAAGCACAAACTGAGTTTAAACATGGTGGTTTTTTTTTTTTTTGCTTAGGATTTGGGTTTAGTTGATCAGTCTGCTAGACTGACACAAAATGGTGATCAGTCAGCAGCATGAAGGAAACAGGCACTTTCCGTTCAGACAGAGATTGAGTAGTGTGAGCTGCAGCAGCCATAGAGTACACCTATCTCCACTAATATCATATTCTTTAGCCATATGTGTCCACACCGAACAGCAACAGATGGTGCTTACAGATTTAAATCCCTCAAGGCAGACGTAACGAGAGCCTAAGAAACACACCTGGACAGAAATAAATATTTAAAACTACAAAGACATTTCAGCACAGAAGTGTATTTCTCTCTGTATAGTATACAAAAGCAGAGATTAATACATAGTAATTCCTACTTTAGCAAGCACTTACACTTTGTCTCCTTCTCATTTGCTACCACATACTGTGTGGTAGGGATGATAAATGAGACCTGTACCACCATCATGAATATTCACGTTCCCAAAAGAGATCATTGCTTCTCTTTTTCTGTTAAGAAAATTACTTTTCCTTGCTGCTAACATCCAAGAAATAATTGCAGGGAACGGCAACTTCAACCCTTCTTCAGGATGAGAAAGACCTCAGACTAGCACTGCTCAACTTCTGATACACCGAGAATGTGCATGAGGTTTAGGACAACAACACGCAGGGCACAGAACAGCCCTTGACTGGACGCTGCAAATTTAATTCCAGTATCATTATCTTTCATTTGTTCACTGAAGCCCCAAACAAGAAATATCTGAAAGTTTTTCAATATAGGATATCTTAAGACTCCACTCCTTTAATGCTGAAGAGTTGCATGGCGGCAAGTTTTCCATATCTTACTTTGTATGATAGCAAAATACCAATATGGATACTTTAAAATCTGTTATTGATAGATAAGCCCAGGGTTAATGGCATAGCCTGAGGGGACTCTGACAAAGCAATTAAAATGGTGAATTTGCAAGAAAAGAACATGAAGTCACTGTGACATTCTAGGAGAGAAATATTAGCTAGTTGCAGATGATACACGTTCAAAACAGAAACCCTAATGTTTTGAGTCAGCTCATCACTGCCAGAGGGCAGCTGAAAAACTCGCTCAGCAAACACATAGAGTGTTTTATAAAATTAGCTAAAAGCAGACTATTTGCTGAGGGAAATAAGCCAGACACTGTTTGGAGAGATTTCTGAGAAAAATGGCCCAACAGCAGGTAATTAGAGAGACTGTGACTGAAGAGGGGATTACTAAAAAGGCAAGGGAGATTAAACAAGTTTTCTTGTCAATTTATAAAAAGCCCCACTCCTATTTCATAAACGATTTCCTACACCAAGTCCACCATACAAGTTTTGCTCAGGAGCAGGTGGTTCATCTGCTAAGCCCGAGACGTAGTACGAAGTTGAGGCAGGAAGCCTAACAAAGCACTCAGCCCTGATTGCTTTCTCATAAAAGTTCATAATATTTTCAATTAAGAAACGTGTCATCTGTTCCTCAGGAGTTCCCAGTTTCTCTTGCAAAAGAACTCTTTCCAATTTCTAAACGCAGGAAGGATTCTTAGCAGCCATCCATTAGTTTTGAGGCTTTTGTCTCCTGCAGGCCTGTAACGAGGTGGATTTTTGAAATTAAAGGCTTGCCAAAGCCCGGAGTGCGCAGATTTATTTCCCATTTCATTTCAGTGGTCACCACAAGCTCAAATCTACAGGCAACTTGGGAAAGGCTTTTGAATTTCACGCTTGCTTTTTTGCTAAAGACACTTACATTTCTGATATACTTTCAATGATGAAAGACACAATTGTATTTCTGAGTGTATTTCCGGGTGGTATTTGTCTTTTGAGTATCAAGTGCATTTAGACTCAGCAGTGAACCTTACTTCTTGGATGACATCTCAATAGAGAGTTTGGAAAAATAAATAGAAGCTTTCTTTCTAGTGAGGAAGGAATAATATATTTTCAAGTTTGACATCCTTCCCATTTTCACTCCCTGCAGAAAGGATAAGAGATGGGTATGGGATCCACATGAAGATAAGTTTGCAATGAGACATCATTTTGATTTGTTACTCTGTATTGGTCTTATTGATTTTATTTTTAGCAATCAAGCTATTTTTTATGGGATGTGTTACGAAAAAATTGGAAGAAGGAGCAATTAGAAATACTCTAGTAAAAAGGGTATCAAAATTCATGTATAAATGATGGACAAAGGCAATACTGTGCATTCCTGGCAACCCACTGGGTTTTATTATAAGTGGCTAGCTCCCCTCTCCTGCTTTTGAAGAAGACAGAACAATAATAGTTCTTTCTCTGGTGAAAGAGAACCGAAAGAAGATGAGCTTGCTGCCAGGAATAAATTGTCTATTTCTGTATTACTTTGCCCTCCCCATATTTTTGCATAGAGAAACGGCCTAAAAGATTTTACTATGTGTTGTGACATAACAGACGCTTGTACAGGACTTTGATTTTCCGACAATGCAGCATTACCATATTTTTCAGTCACATTCACACAACAAAGAGATTCTTTAGTACGGACTGCAGACAGGCTGATATTGAGCAGCAGGTATCATCAGGCAGAGATAGTGGTAATTCTGCATATTTTATATACACTGAGAACCCTCAGGATACTTTGAGCTGGAATCAGCACAGTTTCCCATCAGGTGAGTGATACCTCAGCTTAGGCAGCTTTAGGAACAAGTGGTTTTCCCTCTATACGCATTTCAGTATGGTATTTACGGGGCTCAAAGTAAGCTAAATGAAGCTGGGATGTTTCATAACATACAATTATTTTCAGGTTCCAATCCTGTGATTTGGAGGAATGCAAGAGAAGCACAAGCTCTCATCAAAAGACCTGCAAATATTTCTGTATTTACAGTCGAGAAGCTCTGCTAGGAGAAAAAAAAAAGGTAAGTAAAAAATTAAAATCTATCTCTTGCAGAAAAGAAACATCACTCGCAAATGTTTTACCTCGTGCAAATCAAATCAAGTGATGTACATGAAGAATAAACACATTTAGAGGGAAGACAAATGAACGAATAGAGTATCTTGACTAGCAATTAGTTTCTGTGCCCAAGTACCATCAGTGCAAAATTGATGAGCAAGGTAACCTTTGGCTGCACTTTAGCAAGTTCTTCATTAGTTTTCTGGCTTTTTTTTTTTTTTTCAAATATTTTATTTCTTCATAGACATGCTGAGAAAAATGATCCATGCTGCTTGCACCACCAATGTATACCATGCTGTGCTATCAGAGTATGTTCTTCTACCAAGAAGCAGCCCCTTTTTCCTCACATCTGTCTTCCAACAAGGGAAGACAAAGGAAGAAAAAGTTTTCTTTCCTTCTTTTCACAGATTAGAAAACCAGACCACTCGGAGATTAAATAACTGAAGGTCACCCTGAAGGTCAACGGTTCTGAATTGAATCAGTTTGAATAGAAATCAGTAACAAACTTATTTGTGCCTTTGGAAATTTCTCTTGACATGCCTAGAGGTAGAGGAGGGACATGCTGGTTCCTGGGGGGAAAAAAAGGCGGCGAGACAATTGGAGTTGTCAGATAAAGCCAGGTAGGCTACGATATTATCTGTTGGTAGACTGCTCCAGTCTGTAATTGGTTGAGAGGTCTCCTTTGAACATTTGTCTGACATTAGTGCTACTCAAGGCACTGAAGTGTAAGTGCTCATCGATGAGAATGTACATGCCCTGTTTGTTAATGGTCTGCACAAGAGAATTATCTGGGAGAATAGGGAACGTTATAGATCTGTCATTCCTATACGAGCTAGAATTTAATTTAAGCTTTACTTCAGACATTTCCTTTCCACACATTTTCTTCTTCATTTCACTTCTGTTGTATCATGTATCTCTATTTCTCACAGATTTGCGCTGCTGAGCCAAACGATAATGATGAAAGCTGCAAGGGAATGCAATGTTTTTTGGCATTATTGCACTACCTGCAGCACTACTTTGAAATAAAATGTCACAATTCAAGGTATGATTGAGTAACTTATCAGTTACTGAAGTCCTCTAAGAGTGGGTCTGATATATTTCTTTAATTCCTCCAGAAAAAATAGGTTATAGGCGATCAGCAACAGAACATCGGAGGAAGAGGAGACACCGGATTAAGAGCCAGGCCCAGCGCATGGAGAGCCAGCCAACAGAACTGGTACAAGCTGGGGTGCAAGAAAGGTAGCCTCGGCAATGTACGCGAGATGTGCCTCTCCCAGCTAACTTTTAGCTCAAGTTTTGTGGAGCACAAAACTGTTCCTCACTGGTCAGCGACGAACTGCAAGTAAACACATCTGCTGTGCTATACTGGGTTGCACAGGGCATCTTTTGCTATTTAGGATTAAGAAACGGTCAGGCTGCTGAAGTGTTTAGCACGTATTTATAGCTTTGCTTCAGAGTCCAGGTTTTAACATCCTTTTCAGTCTTTGCTCCATAATTTCCTGCCCTCCATTCAAAACCCGCCTCAGAGAAAAGCAAGTATGGTTATATAGTAGCAACATATTTTGAATTGTCTTCTGCTCTTGGATTCCAACCAGCAGTAAAATGCACTCCGCGAGGAGAGCTGAGGAGTGCTTAATTAGAGAAAGAATGTATGACCGCTCTCTGAAAACGGGCATCTGATCTAGCCTTGGCACTGTCAGAATAATGCTGTATCAAACAGCGCTCTGCATAACATATCTCAGAGGTGAACTCATTACACTGCCAACAGGAGAAGTTGCCATCTTCTCAGAGAGATCAGGCATGACCAGCAGAAACAGATGCAATTTTAGTTGAATTAAAGCATGCAGCACTACTTAAATAAAGTCTACATAAAAATATTACCACCTTATTCATTTGATCTTCTTCACACATGTATGAAAACCACAGTTGTTACTTTTAGTGATAAAAGTTAAATGGAAGTGCACTTCATGCCAGTGGAATGACAGAAATAGAAAATATGGAACCCCGTAATTACATGTTTATAATCGTTTTTCAGAACTGAACTGCACTTTAAACATTTTCTTGCCTTTATTTTTAAAGATCCTTAGGAATAAAGGCATACATAAAAATATTTTTACCCTGAAAAACTATCTATAAAGAGAATGTAAGACTAAGAAATGCTCGTCCAGGGACCAGCTATTCTGATACATGTTTAGAGAAAAAAATACTAAAAGGAGGAAAATGTTTTCTTATAAGTTTGGCATCACAGCGCAGCACCTGGGCTTTATGGGAAAGCCCTACAGCGTGGGATGACAGAAGGATTAAGGTTGGAAGGGACCTCAGGAGGTCTCTGGTCCAACCTCCTGCTCAAAGCAGAGTCAACCATGAGATCGGACAAATTTATTCCGTCCGGTCTTGAAAACTGGAGACAGTATTCCAGATGTAGACTAATAAGTGTCAGATAAAAGGGGGTAATCATATCCATCAATCTAGTATGTTCATGTTAACACAGCCCAGGACGCTGTTAGCCTTTTTTGTTGCTAGGGCACACAGCTGGCTCATCTTCAGCTGCTATCTACCAAGATCCCTAGGTTCTTTCCAGCAGAACTGCTACCAGCCAGTCAGTGCCCAGACTGTATTACTGCAAAACGCAATTCTTCCCCAGATGCAGACATTGCGTGTTGAATTTCATAAGTTTCCCTTTGGCCCATTTCTCAGCCTATCTAGGTCCATCTGAATGGTGGTCTTGCCCTTGAGTGTATCTCAACTGTCCCACACCATTTTTGTGCCACCTACAGACTTGATGAGCGTGCACTTCAACACCTCCTTCTTCCGCTGAGAACAACGCTGAACAGGACGTCCAATTACGTTACCCTGTGCCAGTTCAATTGTTACTGGCTTCAGGTGGCCTACAACCTCTTAATCATTATCCCTTGAGCTCAATCATCCAACCAGACAGACACATACACATGGTGATTCAGAGAGATGCAGTCACTTGGAAGTAACTTCCAAAGCTCCAGTTACTCGGAAATCCAAGCAGCATGGCAGCACACAAAAGGGAGGACATGTCAAGGCAATTTAATTAGGAACGAGCCAGGCTTAATTTCCCCTAAAAAAAACCACACCAAAAAACAAACTTACAGACTCCCCAGATCTCCTAGAAATAAATGCTAGAAAAATGCTCAAAGGTATCTGAAACCAAGCATAGTGTACCGTTAAGACAAAATACTCACATCACTTCTAGTCGAGCCATTCTGGAGTCATTTCCTCCAAAAGAAATGACCTCACAGGTATAGTCTCCAATGTCACCTGACCATGTCTGGCTGATGAGGAGGGTTCCATCTTTCTCTACTGTGATCCTGGAACTGCTGGATGGATTTATTACAACACTGTCCTTCTTCCAAACATACCTGAGTATTACAATGCCTCAGTTAATAATTACTCACAGGAATTTCAAAATAGATTTCGTTGAACCGTGGTGTAAGATATCAGCTTCTCCAATCACACGTTAAAAATGACAGGCCTCTACAGTTAGTTTCAGGATCAGTCTTTTACAAATTTAATTTCAGATCACTGATCAGAATGAGAAATGTAATTGCATCCAAGTTACTATGTATTTTATAAAGAATACTATATATTTTACACGGAAAAGGTGAAGTACTCATGTCCAAGTTCTAAAGTTCACCTTTGTCAGCATTTTAAACTCAGAACATCATACTCTGAAGTTAACAGCTGAGGTGTTAGCCTGTGTCTGCTAAGACTATAATAACCTTAGACTGCCATAATCAGTAACATCTTAAACTGCTGTGACAAGTTTATTAGAGCTCATCCATTAAAACACACACATACGAAATGCCAGAGATGTATGTGTATTGCCCATGGTCTTACAGTTAAGTATCTCTACAGGAAATTCTTGCACCTATATTTCTCTTTCCGAAGTTCTTCCTGCAGTTCACCCTTCTAGCACCCTCCAAGCTGTTCCCTGCATTTTCTTTCATTTGTGTTGCTTTCAGACTACAGGAATTTTCATGGTAGAATCATGAAATCATTTTGGGTGGAAAAGACCTTTGAGATCATCAAGTCCAACTCTTAACCTAACACTGTCAAGTCCACCACTAAACCATGTCCCTAAGCACCACATCTACACATCCTTTAAATACCTCCAGGGATGGGGACTCAACCACTTCCCCGGTCAGCCTGTTCCAATGCTTTGACAGCCCTTTCAGTGAAGAAATTTTTCCCAATATCCAATCTAAACCTCCCCTGGCACAACTGGAGGCCGTTTCCTCTTGTCCTACTGCTTCTTACTTGGGAGAAGAGACCAACACCCACCTCGCTACAGCCTCCTGTCACGTAGTTGTAGAGAGCAATAAGGTCTCCCCTCTGCTAAACAGCTCCAGTTCTCTCAGCTGCTCCTAAGACTTGTGCTCTAGACCCTTCACCAGGTTCGCTGCCCTTCTTTGGATGCACTCCAGCACCTCAACGTCTTTCTTGTAGTAAGGAGCAGAAAACTGAACACAGTATTTGAGGTGCGGCCTTCCCAGTGCCGAGTACAGGGGGACAATCACTTCCCTAGTCCTGCTGGCCATGCTATTTCTGATACAAGCTAGGACGCTGTTGGCCTTCTTGGCCACCTGGGCACACTGCTGGCTCATAGTCAGCCAGCCGTCAGCCAGCACCCCCAAGTCCTTTTCCACCAGGCAGCTTTCCAGCCACTCTTCCCCAAGCTTGTAGCATTGCATGAGGTTCTCATGACCCTAGTGCAGGACCCAGCACCCAGCCTTGTTGAACCTCATACAGGTAGCTTTGGCCCATCAATCCAGCCTGTCCAGATCCCTCTGCTGAGCCTTCCTACCCTCAGGCAGATCAACACTCCCACCTAACTTGGTGTCATCTGCAAACTTACCAAAGGCGCACTCCATCCCCTCGTCCAGATCATTGATAAAGATATTAAACAGAACTGGCCCCAATACTGAGCTCTGGGGAACACCACTTGTGACTGCCTGCCAACTGGATTTAACTCCATTCACCACAACTCTCTGAGCCCGGCCATCCAGCCGTTTTTTTTCCCAGCTAGGAGTACATCCATCCAAGCCACGAGCAGCTAGTTTCTCCAGGAGAATGCTGGATTAATTTATTTTAAAATTATGAGCTTCCTCTAAATGCTCTAGCACAGATTTTAATAGTTCAGACAAATTCTGTTTTCTTTTATACAGTTAAAGCAGAATACAGTCTCTATGTATTGAGCTGTTTCCAAGAACTTGGGCACCTCTTGTGTTGCTTTCATGCACCCCAGTGTAAACACTTCTGAAATCCTATTCCTTCTCTTTGGCTTTTACTCTCATTAAGTATCAGCTTCTGACAAGTTGGTTTTATTGATAGTGTATTAACCTTGACAGTAAAATCATGGAAGGCTATATTGAAGTCATGAAGTGGAACCTAGCTCATTGTAAATAATACATAAGGAAGAAATGGAAGATGGGATTTATATGATTAATGATACAGTGTACAACCTTATAATGCAGTAATCAGGGGTCTGGTGTTAAAATCTGAGGTCCTGAAACTTTGCACCTAACGCTATTTGTATAGCTTATAAAGTTAAGCTCGGATAAACCACACAAACAAGAACTGACACCACCAACCTGATTGAAATTCTAGGATCATGAGTGGCTTCGCATCGCAGAGTGGCTGTGGTTCCTTTGATCACAGTGCTGTCCTCAGGAGGGTGAACAATGAAAGTGCGATCTGAAAGGAACACAAGGCATAGTTCAGGTGAAATTACAGCATTTTGACTTGGGTATTCAGTCAGAGAGCAGGCAACTGAACATTTGTCATTCAAAGCAAGCAGGCCATTCCTCTTCAAGTCTTTGCTGTGAAGGCTCCCCTCCCTCTAATGTCATTGTGTCAAAAAAGAGATGGCACGCTGTGGGATGCAGAGAAGCAAAAGCAGGAGAGGGCACGAGTCCAAGTCAGCAGTGATCTGAGTAGGAAGAGCACTAAAGCTGTACTAACTCTCACTTGTCTTGTGGTAAGCATCTACGGCAGCTCCCTAAAGTCATAAGGTAGCAACTAAGTTTGTAATGTGTTACGAATGAATCCAAACATACTTTTAGTCAGGAAACAAGTCACACTGTTTGGAGCAGGGAAAACAAAAACATGAACAAAGAAAATCTATGCAAAGAAGAATACACTAGAAAGAGAAAACTTAAACGGCACCCTACAACCTCATCAAATCCAGGAAAGAGTTTAAAGGAGGAGGAGTTTCTGGTAGTCTGAATTTTCCATATAAGAAAGATATGCTGTTTACTCAAATGATTCAAAACATCTTTATTCAAGCACCTCCTGAAGACCCAGAACACAATAATTGCTGTAACTACAGCAACCAGATCTGATGTGAAAGATCTCTATTATGCCTAACACACAGTAGCAGCAGCAGATAGCATCAGCTGAAGCAAGTAGACAACTAGGACGAGTATAGAAGACATGTGGATAATGTTAATCAGTCCCAAATCCCTACAGAGATAATCAGCGAGATCTCTCATACGTACACAAGAAGGAATCATCAGAAAAAGCAGGATCTAACTCTAATAACATGGAATACTTAGCATTATTCCTGATGTACCTATGTGTGCCTTCTAGCTTCTTAACGGTGCTGTTGCTCCACAAATATTCAGTTATATTCACTTTTCTTTCCCCGCCCCCAGTGAAGCACAATAAACAGTTATCTTTAATATGTACAAGAACCATACCTTTGAGAATTAATAGGAAAGATCTCCCTCACTTGATTTGTACATCTGACTATCGTTCCGTTCACAACACCCTGATATGTATACCAACTCCTATTGTCAATAAGATATAAATATGACAGCCATACGACACAAGCACATTAGATTTACTGCCAGTATTGTTTTCAGGTATTCCCAAGTTCAAAAGGCAAAATGTTGCTGATTTAACTTGTGCAGTTTTGGGATTAACAAACATCAAATATGCACCACACGTCAGCAGCATAATCAGTACTTCCAGCACAGCAAAGGAGAGGGGGCCCCAACACTTCTGTATTTNTGCACCCCAGGATGCCATTGGCCTTCCTGGCCGCAAGGGCACACTGCTGGCTCATGGTGAGCCTGGTGTCTACCAGCACTCCCAGGTCCTTCTCCGCAGAAACCAGCGACCTAAGGATTTATTTTAGGATTTATTTAGGATTTATTTATCATCATCATATCATATTTAGGATTTATTTATCATCATAAACTTCGTTGTTTTTAATTATTTTTAATCCCAGCTTAGAGATCATTATTTCCTACCTTTAGTAGCAGAAAACACGTTATGCTTAAATTTAACTCACTTCTGAGTAACACAGGTGAACCAGTTGGATCAGATCCCTACCCCAACAGAGGAAATAAAAAAAAAAGGTGGAGATCAAGGGCAAATGGTAAAGGACAAAATCATTTCATGGGCTGCCCTGTGCTGGGCCAATCTGTAGCACGAGAGAGCAGCTGAAGTCTCCTGCACTTTGGTTTAGCTTCCAAAAAGAAAAGGCCACAAAGAAACACAAAGGTATGAGGAAAATCATACCCATTGCAACCGCGGCCACAGCCTTAGTAACAGCGTGGGCCGGTCTATGCTGCCTGCAGACTCCTGGAGGCAGAAACCAACTGCAAATAGCCAAATCTACAAGTTAAACGGTGTGATTTGCAATGCGAGATTTGCCAAGGCAAAACCTGAGTGAAATTGTAACTGTGACTGAAGCTCTATTTAAATACAGTTCCTTTCACAATATGTAAAAGTTTTTATGTGTAATCTTACAAACAAAAAGGGTATTTGTGATAGGTTTCCTAAAATAGATACATTATTCCTATTAAATCATACAAGTATCTCTATTAACTGGAAAAGCATAATCACTTTTGAAAATTTCCTGAGCATACAACAAAAACTGATTAATACTTGATTAAAGTTAGACTTGAAACAAAGCATTATCCTTACTCCACACTGTCAGCGTCCCAAAAGCATTCAGAGCTCCTTCAGAGTTGACTGCACAGCAAGTATAATTGCCAGCATCCTGAAGGAAAACGGGTGTTATCTGGAGTCCTCCAGATTCAAGAAGAATGAACCGAGGAATCTGAACTGAGCCACTGGCTAAGATCTGGCTTCCTGAAACACAGAAGGGGAAAAACAGCATGATTAGTGTCACGTAGACTGCACGGATTAACCGCTGCAATGCTAGTTCTTCCAAGAGACTATCACGGCCTATCCAGGCCGCTGGCTCACAACAGCCCCACAACAAACCCTCTGCTCGCAGAACCAGAGAAATGGAGAAATATGCACTAAATGGATCTACAGAACCTCAGTAATAGGAATGGACAAGAGAACACGGATTACAGCTTTTCCACAACAACTTGGTAACTGGCTACCTTTCTTCCATGAGATGGCAGGTTTTGGAGCCCCTGCAACTTCACAGGTTAGCACTGCAGTCATTCCCTCTGTAACAGTGGTATCCTCTGGAGGCTGTATAAATGCTGGTTTAATATCTAGAATGAAAAATTTAAAAAACTCAATGCATCAGCTACCAGAAAGATCCTTTACTTATTACCATGGACTACTTTACATCCACTTTTATAGAGCTGATCATGGAGAAGGACATGACAATAATACATGAAAACCTTTCAGCAGTGACTGTAACCTTTCGTCATTCATCTCCTAGGAATAGCCTAATTCCGTTTATTATCTACATGGAAAATAAAAATCTATCAGTGCTTGTACCTGTACAAGTAAGATGGCTTACACATAAAGGAAGATAAAGCTCAAAATGGGTGTTTGGGGGGAAGCTGAGAAATCTAGATAAACAAAACTATTTTCTTTCATCTTCATAACAGAGTTCTTTAAGATGAAAAGCAACTTGAGGAAGTCATTAACTTGGAAACTTAAATGTCAGCCAAAAGAATTTAGAACCTGAGCCTCATCCAAGACATTTTTGAAGTTTCTTTCTCTCTTATTTTCCCCCAGTTGCATTTTATTAGATTTTTTTCTGCAGTTTCCTAGATATATATTGAACTGGGGCTGATCTATTTTCTGAGGCCAGTAGGAGTTCTGGTCAGTATGTGTAAACTGCTCTTGGGCTAAAAATCAGCTTCCTGAAGAGGTGTTACAGTACACTACAGAAATACCTGTTAATAATCGCTTCTAAAAGAGACTGCTAGGATTTGTAATTCTTCCATAGAGAAGAGTGTACTTCATTAACAAAACCATTTAATGAGACTTTTTTGTGGGGGGGAAAAAAAGGACACTTAAGTCAAAGTTTCTTTCTTTCCCCTGCTACATGTAGTTGTAGGAAAAAAGCAGGTAAAAAGATAACATGCACAATCACAAAGCAGTACCTCAAATTCAGAACAGAATTACATTAGAACAGAAGTATATTATTTAAGTATAAAGGAAAGATAAAAGTATTTCATAATTAACCTTTCTCTCCTTTCTTTCAGCAAGTTCTCCTTTTGTAGCATGAAATAGGAGAGCTCACCTCAAGTCCCTAATATTACAGAAAGCTTTTCTACAGGCTTCAGCAGATTGTGTTTGGGCCATGAAGCGCATTTTGGGCTACCTTACAGCTAGGGCAGCCACACTTGATGAAAGTCAAGGTTCTGTGAGTCGAACTACACAAGCAAGGAGTACTGGAGAAATCTGATGGATGTAGGGTCACCTACAGAAATGACAAGAGAACTCATCGATCTCGTGTCACAGCTCTTTACTCACTAGTCACATCCAGGTACGTGTACGTCTGTATCTCCCCAGCTTTACTACTAGCAAAACACTGGAAGATTCCAGCATCCTGAGGACGCAGCGCATGGATCCGCAGCCCACCACTCAGCAGTACTTTGTAGCGGGGGTTTTCCAGGTTGCTGAGGGGAATAGAATCCTTATACCAGACCAGAGTGGGAATGGGAATACCTATAAAAGAAAGAAAAATTTTGCAGATTTTCGGTAGTCAAACTACGTTATGGTCATATCCTTGGTTTCCCATCCTTCCACACTAATCATTTATACTTTTACAAGCCGCTTTTGATAAATGGAGGCTGCATCTTGTGTTATCAATGGTAATACACTGCAGAACATGTGTGAATAAAAACAGCAAATGGTGAAAAGGGGAATGTTGAGAAAACGTGTTATCAAATTACTTTCTTCACCCAATCATATTTCATGCTACTACAAAATCAGATTTACAGCAATTTCACGTTGAAAGTCAGAATCACGCTACTTAAACCGCAGCAGTGTGGCAATGCAGCAAGCCTGTAAGACTGTTCCATCCCAAACAAGATTCCCCCGTGCTACTGTAGCTAAGATGTCAAAATAAAAAGGAAATGGCAAATTATGCTAAAAAAACCAAAGTGCTCACATGGCTGTATTCGAGTCCTCATTTGGCATCTTAGTCTGAGCTTCTGTACAAACAGCATGTTGCCAACAAGAGGATAGCTTTAAATTATTATTATTATTAGGATTCTCTTTTCTTTGAGAGATTGTCAGGGGCCTGACATCAGATGTTCTAGGCAGAACAGTCACCCACAGATGTTCGCATCCTACTCCTTGTATCAGACGACGTTTTTACATTTATATCCCAGAAGTCGCTCAGTGATCAAATAACGAGGGCCCTACGCTGGGATCTGAAATGTAGCACGTGTTTTATTACGTGATTGCATAATCACAGGATCACAAAGGTATCAAGCCAATTTAAGTTATCTCAGCCCCAAAAATGGCATTTTCATAACTGGTAGCTATTTTTCAACACATATCACTTAGAACTTTAGAGCTTCATGTTCCCTCACAAAAAGGTAAGGAATCGTGGACTTAAATTCACGGGTGAGTGAATTTTGCCTAAATAGAGAGAAGCAGGGTATCACAGAAGCCTTAAGGATGGGATGTTACTGATGAATTGAGCATCTGCAGACAACAAATTTCACTGCAATGCTGGCAATGACTTAAGGTTCTCGGAGAGAAAGCGCTACAGGAAGATCCATATTATCATTACAATTTTAAAAATCTCTAAGTTAAGTACTGTTGTATTATAATTCCATTCATGTCTTCTCTCCATGTACTTACTCTCTTTATACAGACAAAAGCTATATTAACTTCTGGAAATAATGTACAAACAATGTACGGAAGGATTGAAAAACAACATTCAATTGCTGCTGTTACTTCTATAAACATGTATCATTTACTGCAATCACCTCTGATGCTTTTGTTCTGCTGATAAAGTAAAATGTACTCATAATCTAGAAGGTAATCATCTCAGGAAGAAATCCACTATGTAGAGTGCATTGTCTGATAGAGAATAGACGTAGTGTGGTAGCTTGCAATAGGCATAATTTAAATTTCATACAACAGCCCATATACAGAATTAGCGTAAATTTCTATGTTCAGAATTCTCGGTGAGAGTGTTATTCATCTCTCGAAAATCCTCCTGGGCAAATACAAATTATCACTGAGTAATGAAGAAACAGATGATGCAAAATGGAATAGTTCTCCTGATGCTGAGAAGCCTGAAAATGATTTCAAGTTTAAATAATAGCAACTCCATTTTCCCCACACATTGGACTTGATAGGCACCCAGGAAATAATGAAATCCTGCATTCAGTACACTCAAACCTTTAACACCGGTGTCATTCCATAAATCCCATTCTACTAACAGTATTAGCAAACCTTCTAATCCTATAATCACTGTGAGATACACCTTCCTATCACCAACTCAGCTTACAAACTGAATATTACCGTCTGTATTTTTCTACATTTCGGTTACGGATATCTTCCTCTACTCAAACTTATGAGTCTGAATAATAGGATCTTATCTAATGCCCGTCAGCGGCATTCATTCGGGCTTTAGTGATCTTCCCGGAGAGATTTGTCTTCCAAGTTGTACACATTTTCCTTTATCATTTTGCTACCTCTTTGGCTATAAAAATAGTTAAAACCAGTTTCCTTTCTTCTCCCCTCTCCTACCCCACAGCCTTTCCTCTTCCCACATCCCCAAAGGAACTTTGCTTCTTTTCCTCTCTAAACACTTCTGGTGAAAAAAATATGAACAGAAGAAAACACTTTAAAGACCTTTTGGACTACACCTTTCCAAGCAGTATCAGCCCTGCCTTACTGTTTGTGAGGTTAGAGTGGCCGAAAAAACTGGTAATAACAAATAAAATAAGCTTATTTCTCAGCATGTATGCAGCACTACTCATTTTTCACAGACAAATTAATCTAGTGTCATGGAGAAGAAGGGAAGGCAGGAAACCGAGACTCTGGTTCCGGCTTCGCCACTTTCTCTGTAACCTCGGGCAAATAAGGTATGCAATCTGAGGCTCAGTTTCCCCATCTGTGAGACAGATGCTTGACTCTTGGCCAGACTTCACTTACCTAAGAACCTGGATAAAAGACTTGAAATATTCACTGTGTCATTTTTGCTATTTATTTTTTACAGCCTTCTCTAGATCCCAGTGGGCTACTGGGGAATCCCAGAAGCATCTTCCCATCTACTTGTCTAAACAGGTAGAACTAAAGTCCAATTAACTGCACTCCCTAGACACCACCACTGCTGTCTGCAGCTCTAAACTTTCTATAACAAATAAGAAAAAGCATTTAAAGGAAACCCATTGAAAATGCAGGCAACATCAGCACCTGCTGAAAGACACAGCAGAGCACGGTTACTGCGCAGTCTGATACACTGAAACTCCATTACAGGGAAGTATAAAGCTAGTCTGTGTGAGCTGCAGTTTTATTTACAGGTAATCTCCGCTTATACTGTGAAATTAATCTGTCTCTCACACATTCAAAGTGCACCAAGACTTGGTAAATGCGCTCCGTGCGCAGAACTTCACGTGGCTGGAGGAAATACAATCAGTCCTCCTATTTGTAGCAAAGGGGGAACTGCAAAGCTGCCCTGTACTAGTGCTTTATTCTAGCTCCTAGCTTGGAGCAGGGAGACAGCAACCTCCAGTTACCCTCTTTTTAAATGCTGGCAATTGCCAGATGTATGCAAGAATGGATCAAAACCCCACTATGTTTAATACTAGTACCCACCCCTTACAAGTCTGTGTTACACTCGGCAAAATAATCCACACGAGGACAGGTTTCCATGCTCTTGCATCACATTCATCAGCAAATCGGATGTGCACTAGAAGAGTTCAGGAGAAATCTCTCTCTAGTAAGGGTTCCCACCTCTCCAATAAGACCTCCTCTACCCAGAATGGTTATGAGTCCCTTATTAATCCCATTGGGAGCTAAACTGATCAACGGAAGAGTTAGAGTAGAAGGATAAGGCAGAAGTCAATGTCTTCTCTCCAGGTTTTGGGGGGTTTATTTGGATCACATGAAAAACATTTGAGGCAGCATATAGGTTTTTTCAGTGACAGTGAGATATTCCAGAGATTCAGCAAATAGTTGTGTAGGATTGAAACATTTTTCAAAAAAATCTAAGGATTTTTAACTCAATTTCTCTAATGATACAACACTTAATTTTAATTCTGCTACTCGACAAATCTTCTCCAGTAAAAAAATGCCACTATGTTTGTCATACCACATGCTGAAACGTAAAGTTGGTGGCCCATGGCCAGAATAAATGTCTATCTAGTCACTTTTCTTTCATTTGAAATTGTCTTGTCTTGGATGCTTAGGCACAAAATGCAAGCACAGCCCAAGGACAAAACGCTATTTCCACTTTCTCAGCTCCAGTAATCTCTGCTATAGCTATTTCCTGAGCCAGAGGTTGCATACACACAGCTGTGTTTAACAGTCCTGAGTGGATTTTTCTTCCACAAATTTTGTTTGTTTTTCTGAATAATTTTTATTTCTGATCTGAACTACTGCCTGGACCAATGACCTCCACAGTTTAAGTTTTCTGAAAAATGCTATTTTTCCTTCATTGTTCATCTCCTACCTGAAAACTTAGCTGGGTGCCCCTCATACTTCTTGCACTAAACAATACAGAAGTATCTTCTCCTACTACCTTCCCATACGGCACCCGCCCTTCAGTCATCTCTTTCGCAAAGTGTTCCAGTCAATTTTAATTTTTTATTATTCAAAACCCAGGGTAGACCTCCAATTATACAATTCTTTGTATATTTTCCAGTTTTTCTACATCCCTCTCTCCAACAGAGTGATTAGAATTGTGTGAAGTATTTGCGATGGGGGTGCTGCCCCATGGATTCATGCAGTGGCATTCTCTTATTTTTTCTCTATTCCTTTCTTCCCAGTACCTAGCATTTTGATCCATGGCTTGTCACTGAACTGGTATTTTCAGAAGACATACCTTTTCCTGCATGGTAATCGGTAATTTAATCTCTGTCAATAATTCCATCTGCCGGTTTATTGTCCAGTCAGTTCAAATCATCAGAACTTTCTGCAATTCTTTTGCAGTCAGATTTAATGTTGACTGCCTTGAATAATTTTATATAATGAGGAAATATTATCATCTTACTATACACCCTCATTTCCAAGGCATTTATGAGTATTTTGAACAGCACAGGTTCCAGCAGAGATTCCAGCGGAACTCCACTGACAGCAGGTCCTGCTGTGTTTTGTTTAAAAAGCTGTTAATTAACAACAAGACCCTGTCTCTTATAACCTGATAGTTTCATTTCTGTAAGAGCCTTTTGGTAAGAGACCTCATATATCAAGGGCTTCTGAAATTCTAAATCAACCTGAGCAGCCTTACACACGTGCTCGCTTATCACACTAACATATTTGCAAAGCTTCCCTCCAGAAAAGCCGTGTTGACTCTTTCCTACACAGAGCATAAAAAAATGCTTAAATCCTAGTGGAAATAATACAATCACACAATAAAGAATATCTTTACTCGCTCTGATCTGGAGAAAGAGCCATCCAAACAAGCTGTTAGTTAGGTTTGGGTGGTTTTTTAATCAAGGCCATGTACGTTTTCCTTAAGGATCTCACGGCATCTTTATGCGCATTGCTTGTTAAACTCAGCGTCAGGGGAAGTGAGACAAGAAAAAGTTCAGTCGCTTGCCAAAGTCACGTGGCAATTTGGTGACTTGGACAAACCTGCTCTAATCACAAGACTACGATGACTCCTATCTTTCTAGAGTGCTCAAACACAGCTGGTGCTTCTATTTCTCTGGATCTAAATCTTAAAAACCGTTTTGTTTAGACGGAATTCTAAACATTTGAAGCCTTTTCTGTTATTAAAACACCTGGCAATTAAAAACTGCCTGTGATAGTCCTGCTGCAGAATTCTTAACTACATTTATAAGTCAATTACTGACATTTATCTTCAGCATAAAAGTTCCATAATTTTCAGAAAAAAAGACATTGGAATCGTTGAAAATATTGACTGGTTGCATTGCAAATGACGGGTTCCAAAATCATACTTTCACCTCAGGTAATTTTCTGGCTCAAGACAGAAATGTGTTATATAGCGACGGCTATGAAACAAAGGCAGGCTACCAGAGAGAAAGGAGCAGGAGTTGCCCTGCCCAACAGACAAACACAAACATGCTGATGTTACTCACGCCTAAACTGAACTAAACTACAAGGACTGCCCAATTTTCCAAGGGCAAAGGCCATGCCTCTAGCTTGCACGTGGATCTGTGATAGCTAGCAATAATGCAGAGGCCTCAAAACATTAAAAGACGATATAAGATGCCTTCTTCAGCACAGGATATACATAGATCACTCATCCAAGTGTGAACACGCCTGCACACTCACCCATCGCTTGGCACAGGATGTCCACGTCTTTCCCCACTTCAGCCAAAATCACGCTCTCGGGCTCAGCCGTAAAATATGGTGGTTCTTTAGAAGGCGGAAAAGAAACATGAGCAAACAAACAAAGCCACAGCAAGATGAAAAATAGGTGTTGATTTTAAGATATTCATCACATAATCTCTCCACACACGTTGTATTTAACACAGCGTATTACAAACAGACTAATTTGTTTAAGTTTGCCTCTACTCGGAGGCGCCTTTTTTGGTAGTAAAATCATCATTAAAAAGCCAACAATTTCTTGCTACGCTCAGTATGAATTCCCAAGTTGAGTCAACGTAAGGTAAGATTTAGGGGTTTGCACTGCAAATTAATACTCAGAGCAGGGGCTACTTTTCATTTCATAGGTCTGAATCATGGAACATTTTAATTTGTCGTTCAGAAGTGCCCTCCCGAGAGGCTTTAAAGGTTTGTATTTACAACATAGTATTTTATAGGATAGTTTGCTTCGGTATCTAAACTAAATTCCACCGCGTGAAGGCATGAAGCATGTCAAATAAAGTGCCATACCATGTCAGAGGGCAGACATCAGAGGATAAGTGCAGTATAATTAAAAAAAATTCTTCTCAACTGTTTTATTACTTGAAAGCAAACAGATTTAATGCTTTAATTGAAGTTATAGTAATAATCATGAAAATCCACACTTTATCATTAGGACAAAAGAAAAGACATTAGACATTTAATTAAACAAAGACAAGATTCCAGAAATTGTAGAGTACGCTGCCATGTAACTCTTTCCTCTATGCAGCATAAAATTGAAGAGCATCATGTCAAAGCCCCACAGGCATTAAGGTTGCAGTAATTATCATGGTAACTAAAAACTGTCATAGTCTGTTTCATGCAATTATCATCTGAGTACTGTTTGGTAGCATACTGTTCTTTTGTTCTATTGTAGCATAGACAAACTCCATGGTAAGTTTTAGAAAATACAGAAAAGACAACATAAGCAGCTTGTGAGAACAAGTTACTTGTATTCTCATTCTAAGGAAATAACGTATGGTTGAAATAATGTAGTATGCTACAACAAGATCCAAGGTCATCCGAGCCGACCGTCTCTCAAATTTCTTCACCAACCATGCCTGAAAACCAGATGAGCAGTTTGTATTATTGACAGGACACTAATATTTTCATAAATAAAACCAGAATCATGTAATTTTCTCCTGAAAAATCTTATTTCTCTTGCTATCACCTGCAGTATAGCACGTATTGCTATCATTTCACAGGGATGACATGACGTGTCAGCAAGCACACAGCAGGAAGCACCTGAGAGGAATGTAAACCCCCTTTCCCAGCACTCCTTCCCACTAACTGCAACAAAATACTTGCTCGAGTGTACAGAACCGGGGTCTCATTTGAGCAGCAATGGATATTACAATTCTGTATTCATTCCAAATAAAGTCAATCAGTATCAGTCTTCAAAATCCAGTACAGAGGAGGAGGTAAGGTTGCAAAATAGCCTGGAATACTCATTTACGCAGCAAAACCAATAAAACAAGCTACCTGATTTATTATATTCTAATAATATACACGTGTTAACATTATTGATCCTCACTGCCTAAATATAAAGCTATTAATAAACACACATAATAAGTTGTGATTTATTGCATATGATCTCACGCGTTAACCTAAACAGCAAATTGAAAAGCTGAACATTTAATTGAAATTCACTGATGGCACACTGCGTTTGACATGTTTGATCAACTAAGTTGCCGACTTCTCTGCAATTCATCTAAGTCCGTGTTTTAACTCTGAGTACACTCTTCCTTCTCATGCCACCCTTCAAGCCTGGTGCGATGTTTTCCTTGTGCTCCACTTCCCACAATTTTACCTTTTTCATTTCCAAATTTTAGCATAGCGTCCTTACCTGTGTGTCCATCTGTGGACACACAGGTAAGTGTCCTGTCCACCTCTCAAAATAAAATTTGAATCTTTTGTTCTATGGCAATTTAATTCGATTTTAAGGGCAGGAAGGGGGGAAAGGTGGCCAAAGCAGCGCAGGAGCAAGACAGTAGCCAGACATATACCCCCATATTCCCTTCTAACTTTAGGCTGCTTCTATGGATGCCTCTTCAGTCAGTGAGGTTCAAGCGTATTTTCCTTCTTTTAGGGAACTCCCGACTGCATGTCTTTCATGGCTCTCTTTTAAACATGGCAACCTTCAGCTGCCAGCTCTCAAACTTTCTCCTAGATCAGCAACATATTCACACACCAGTGATAAATTCACAGATTGATCTTCAACATGAGCCTGCAGACCAGCTGCAAAGCACTTGATGCGACCTCAAAGATGCTGGTGGTTCCATGACCACTGCTTATGTACTATCACTGCGTACAGCTTCTGCAGTCGTACTTGGCATATTTATACAGTCTGATTTCCCAGGGCGTCTCCCAAAATCCTACCCTACAATCTGTGCTCCTTACTTTAAATCCCATACAGGCTGTTATGCCACCCTCGAAGAGACTTATTACATTAAGAGATGCTTAGGTGAGCAGGTATCAAGCAATGAATTACCTGACAAGGAACTTGAAGTCAGTGACAACTGTCACTTAGCAAATTGGAGTGTGATGTTATAAAAGGAAGATTCACATCAGCTTTTTTTGAAAGAAGTAACGGAAGCAGACAAGACAGAAAAAGAGCAGGAGCGGCAGAAAGATGCAATACAAAGGCCACAAGGAATTCCCAGAGGACTTTCAGGATGTAGCTATGCCAACAGACATGATTTCCAGTCTTCATCAAGCTCAGGCCCCCTTTTGCCTTCTGCTAAAGCCTGCTGAACTCAATTCTGACAGCCGTTCCAGCAGCTGGAAGCCCTGCCAAACGCTACAGTTGACACAGAGGGGCGAGAGGCTGAGGCAACAACTGCCCACAGAGGGGTCAGATCTTATGCTTGCTTGGTAAGCACAGATAAAGAAAACTGTCCAGAAGCAACTCTACAATTTACTGATCATTAACTACCTGCTTCTGCTGCCTGAAGTTAGAGATAAGCCTGGATGGGAAGACAAAACTAATTCATAAGGGAATTCTGGAAGATCTAGAATACCACACAGATAACAGTGCTGTGGCGTCCAAAGTCTAATATATAGGGAAAATTAGTCTTTGTGATTTAAAGCAGGAGAGAATCACAGCAACATTGGTGTAGGTGTACTCTTAGGGCTTTGAGGGAAATGAAACAGGGATTTCCATGCAAGCTGTGCTGCTTTTCCACACACGTGTCTTATGCCAGCAACACAGATGCTCAAAAGGTCCTTTGCAGAAGGGTCTGCGGCTTCAACAGAACTGCAGAAGAAATCATTCTGGTTACAGGTGCCAGACAACTGAAATCTAGGCTCCCCACTTCTCAGATGAGTCAGATGTACCACCTGCGCATCAGATGTGTGCCTGAGGGTCTGCAGACCCAGCACAAATTACAAGTGAAAAATTCAGAGTATCTCAATTTGGGTGCTCTGCTCCACCTGGTCAATAACTATCAGAAAGAGGCCATAAAAATCAGCAACATTTATAGGGGTCGGAAGGCATTCTGAAGGGGCGTTCTAGCTGTCTGTATACATGACTCTACTGCATATTTATAAGGCGTGGTTTGAATCNCAGACCCAGCACAAATTACAAGTGAAAAATTCAGAGTATCTCAATTTGGGTGCTCTGCTCCACCTGGTCAATAACTATCAGAAAGAGGCCATAAAAATCAGCAACATTTATAGGGGTCGGAAGGCATTCTGAAGGGGCGTTCTAGCTGTCTGTATACATGACTCTACTGCATATTTATAAGGCGTGATTTGAATCACACAGTATGAATTCGAACATTTATTGTTGCAGGCAATAATCATGTGTTGCAATTTAATGTGTGTGGGGAAATTACAATGTCTTCCAAACTATATAACACGCCAGACACAAGCCCCCAGACACGGTAATTTCTAGGAATGACAGTAGTCTGTTGGTATCAGGTCAAACATTCAATTTTTTTTGAAATTATAGAATCCCAATAGTTAGAATAGGAAAGGACCCATTACATCGAGTTCATCCTGCCAGCAGTGCAGCGCGCTATGCAGTGTGAGGGGTCACATCGCACATTAGACTGAAAGAAACAGATACTGTATTGTTTGGATATTGTATTGGTGTTCGAGTGATCTTTGCTAAAAGGTCAAGAACAAGCAAAGGGGAAAAAGAATATTTGAATATAAATGCATGCTTTTAATAGTTGTTGGAGGTTTCAGGGGTTTTTTTGCACTACAGACATCACTGAAAAGATACCCTCTCTGCAAAGCCCTCGGGAGCCTGCAAAATTTGATACGATTCTAACTTCCCCCACGCAGAGTTACATGGTGGCTGATTTTAACATTCAAAAGACAGCAGTCAGCATCCATTACATACCCTTCAAGTTGCATTGGAGATATGTGACCTAATCCTAGATACATACATGAAAGTCAGAAAGAACAGAGAAAGCACCAGGGGTTCCTTCAAAGCTGAAATCCCTGCCTCACTCAGAAATTTGGGCCTGCATATTTAACAGGAACACTGAGCCTTAAACACGGAAGCCTTTCTCCAACATTAGCACAAACTAATTTATTTGGTGAATAACCTGCAAAGAAAGGGGAACTGGTAACTTGAGAGCCCCTTGTAGGTACAAAGTCCCTAACTCCAAACAGTAGATCAGCCTGTCCGTGCTGGGACAGAAGCCACGTTGTGTCTGCAGGTGTAACAGGTTCCTTGGAGCAGGATTCTTCTTTGCATGAATACCAGCTTAAACCAGAAGGAGATGAAAAGGCACTCTTCAGTTTCTTGCTACTACCCCTACCGTGAGCTGCAGTCTGCGTGTTCTAAAACCTGATAACAGCACAGATAACACTCCTCCTGTTTGCAGCACTGGAAGAAGGGGGAACCTTTCCTAAATGTCAGAGACAGAACTGGACTGCCCAGAAGTCCCATTATTTCCCTGCAGTACAAGTCCTATGCGCATTTGGCTTCTGTATCCATCTCAAGAACCTCTGAGGCTCACCAAAGCAAAAATTGTCAACATTTCTCTGCTTTGAGCCCAAACTGAAGTTTAGGCAAGTCCAAAGACAAATTATCATTTCCCTGAAAATTCTTATTCTTTTCTTATGCACAGTACATGAGCGTAACAGTCTTTTCTTAAGCACAATACATGAACACAATCATCATGAAAAAAGTCTTTCCTCTGCTTTCAAGACATCATTCGTAGTGTTTCAAAGTGCCTAAGCTAGAGTCATGAGAGCTATTGCTTCCAGAGATCCAAGCACAAAGTATCAAGGTGGCTAGCCACAGAAGAAAATAACTTCTGTTCTGGCAGTTACATACAATTCAATGCAAATTTGTGAACCGCAGCAATGCACAAAGGCGGCCCTTCTGCATCTCACCATTCCTGGAGAAGTACAATGAAGAAGGAATCGCCCTATAGTTCATCTCAGAGCCTAGCCAGGTGGGCCCTCCATACTCATGTTACATTTTTTCTGATCTGTTCCTGAATCCCATGACCCCTTGAAGCTGTATCCTTCATACCTGATGAGAACCAGCATAGTCTTTAAGAGACACGCACAGACTTACAACACTCCCTTATTGTCCTAATTTCAGAAGGAAATCTTTCCAGCTGGGATGTAAAAATTCTCCTTAGGAAACTCCAAGATGAGAATAAGAAGTCTATTAATGTAGTTCTTCAGGCACAAAACTGCTCCAAAAAGAAGGAAAGCCCTGCACTGTGATTCTGCTTTATTCCATCCTATTCCTTTGGACGGCTTCCACACCCAGTTCTGTACAACATCTCATCGCACCAGGCCATTCTTTCTAATTGTTCCTCTCCTCATTTTGTTCAGATTTCACTTTCTGACTGCATCTAATTTAAAGAGCAGTCTGAATTTCATGTAGTGGAAGGGTTTCATTCCTCATTGTCTTAAGCTCCTAAAAATCATAATTTCCCATAGAACCATCACTTAAAAAATGACTACTGTAATTTGTCGCGAACAAAACTTGCAGAACTGGAGCAAAAGAAAGAATTTAAGATTAGCTCAGTTTTCAAATTGGTTTGTTCACGAGAAGACTCCTTAAATTACTTAATCTTCAAACTGTTAGCAATAAAACAAATGTGCTCTTATCTAATCTGCAACAAATCTTTCCCAAACTGTTACTCTGCCAACTGAGGAACATGCTACCCTTTAAAAATTTATAACAACCGCAGCTAATAAAACCAAGGTTTGGAACCACCTCGGTTTATCTTTGCTGGAACAATATGAAGATGTCAGAAAGCTCTTTGCCACATTCCGAAGAAAACTGCAGTGCAGCACAAGACTAGAGGATTTTCTTTTTGCTTATGCATTGCTACTTTATTACATTTGAGATGCAGATTTTTCAAATATTGTTGTGATTTTAATTTACAAACTGAGATGTACTCTCAGAAATATTCAGAAAAAACTTCAGAGTCAATATCGTAGGTCACAAACAATAATTTGAACTGAGTACATGCCTTTGTACTAAGTTCCGCTGCCTTCTAATAAAGCTCTTGTCACCACCTGAGCCCACACTCAAATTGTGTGGCTTCCCTTGGCTGGGAAAGGCAAGGACTGATACATCTGCAAAAACGCTGCGATCAACTCAGTATTTGTGACATCTTTGATGCATCTTTTTATCGCTACCCCTATTCTACCTGTTAATAGCAAAATATTTTTCTCCATTAATCCACAAAAGCTTTCATGGTACCACACGATTGAGGGTCTGTATTCGATTTATCCCAATCATTTTGAAAACAAACCTCTTCTATTAAAGCAATTTCCTTTTTATGTTAGTCAAGATCCCTTAAGTCCACACTGTGTTATTCTCCCCAGAAGTACAGCTCATTATCAGGTCACTATCAACATGTACGCACTACAAATATTTTATGCATGCAAATGGACAAGCATACTTGATTCTCTGTAAGTACTACCCCAATAGACTACAAGGGATACACCGCAAAAATCCTTAGGTTTGAATCTTGTCTGCACTTTCCTCTAGAACTCGTCCCTTGACTAATTAAACAACGGCCAGATCCGTCCAAAAATTCTAAGGCTGAATATGAGTTATGCATTAACTACTAATGCTTTGATTTGGCTTCCTGTTTAGAACTAGAGATCCATCCTGCAGCTCAAGAAACTCATAAATAAAGAAATCTATCAGGCTTTGCTGACACATTGAGTAAACACCTGCAACTGAAGTGTCTTGTTCCATCAGAAGAAAAAAAAAGTAATTGGTAACCAATTTGTTTCTGCTTTCTTTCATCTGCTTGTTCTTATCTACAGGCCTTTTCGTAACTCCATTCCCTGACAGCCCCCTAAAACTGGATAAGAAATAAATAAAGCATTTAAAAATAAGAAAGCAGATAAACTACTAAAGAAAGGCAGCACCACTAGTTTAATATGATTCTCCAGTGATAGTTTTATTGTAACTGTATTTAAGAATCTTTTACACTAACCGAGAGGCTCCATTAACTATTGCGTTAGGCTGGATCCGACAGCCTAGCAGCGAAGTTAAACTAGTTACGATAAAATCTTATGAATAAGGAAGAGTTTAACCGAAAACTATAAATAAGTGAAATCCATCTCTGCTCCTTAAAGGGAAGGGAAGCCGCGAGATAATAATTCTGAGAAACAGAGTACAAAGACAAAGACTGGAACCCAACTTCATCCAGTAGGTAATAAATGTAATAGAGACACAGGGCTACAAATGAACCTGGAACAGAGCTTTGTAGAGAGAAGAGCTGTTTTCTCATTTAGCATGAACTACTATAAATTGCTTTAGCAGAATACAGACTATTCAGCAGTCTTTAAAATCGTATTTTCAGAAGGCTAAAAGAGTGTAGAGAATTGCGTGCTGAATTCCCTCTGCAATGCACTACAGAAATGCATGTGCATGAATTCTGATCAATGCTGAGACTTGTAGCATTGCCAGAGCAATATCATCTCCAGGACTCTCGCACAGTTATTACTGAGACTATTACATAAAAGCTAGACTTTACACAATCAGCTCTGGCTTAAAACATCTAAATGTCTCTGTTGTAAAACGTCTCTTTTATTCTAAAAGTCCTAAACAACTCCACACTGTGTGCAGTGTGCTAATTTGCATTTTTATATCAGGCTATGACACGCACGGTAACTACCGTTTCCAAACGACAACCTCCTTGCTGCAGCAAAACTCCAACACACAGGTGATGGTGGAAACAGGCAGTGAAAGGGCACCGATGTCCCTTTAAAAATATTAAGTCCAAAGTTTCCGTTGGAGTCAAAGGTCCAGCACATAGCACCGATTTTAATGGTATTTGCTTCTCGCCTTTGTCACCTCAGTAATGATATCTGCTTGCGTGCTCAGGAATGTCCTTGGCCCCCCAGCTGGCTCTTGTAACAGACAACACACAGAAGTGCTCCTAAAAGGCTTCTTCAGAAATACAGGCACTTGGTGTATTAAAACTAGATGTAAGCAAGCTGGGAGTTAATCAGGATTTAATGCATCTAAAAGCCAAGATGTGGAAGCTGCCCAGTAAGGATTTTACTACTATATTTCCCCAATTTCTGATTAAATGTATAGTTTCACAGGGGATTGGGAATCACACCAGTGTTTAAAAAAAAATAAATTAAAACCCCCTAAATCTATTCGATGAATTTATATTCATGGGGAAGAACAGCTGAATTAATTTGGAAGATAACCCTCCTTCACCTCCTTCGTTCTGTTCTCTGAAGAAAGGTTCAAATGTAAGGTCAATGAAATATTAAAATATCAATTTTATTTCCTATTATACCTCAGTCCAGAGCCTGTTTTACTAAAAAACACGTTGCCTTGAGAATTACCCATTATAGAAAGGAAGGCTTTCGCTCTTGCTGGTTCCTCTGTGCTGCCTCTCAATTTTGCTTCACAGAAGTACATCCCCACATCAGCAGAGGTTGGGTTGGTGATAGTGAGTCGTCTCCCAAAACTGCTAATGCCACTGGTTATTTTTACTCCGTTTCTCTTCCAGGTCGTGCTTAGTCTCTCAAGAGGTCTATAAAGGTTTTAAAAAAAACAAAACCAACAAAAAATACAAGAATAAAACATGCATATTACAGAACAACTCCCTGCAGTCATATACAGACTACAGAACTTCTCCAAGTCTTCCTCTATCCCCAACATCACGCGTAAGAAGCAAATGCATGTATAAGTTCTACACATCAGGACTGCAGACTACTCCAGCAGCATTATGCAAGTACCTCTAATTGATACAGCAACAGAACTTAAGTGCTAATAATTTGATATCTCTAAGCAAAAGGAGTAAATACTGCTATGGGAATCAGCTGCATGGGAAGTGCTTTCATCATAACTCAATTACCAAAAGAATATTAACCATGTCAAGAACATTTCTACCCTCAGAGGACAAAGTGAATCCGTTTGCCATCTTATCATCCAAGGGCCTCAACTAGTCACTTCTGTTGGAATCCAATGGTACTCAAGGCCAACTAGATGGAAACACAAGAGGAATGCTGTGAACTCCGTCTTGTGGCGCATTATGAACAGGTGAGCAATAATCACTGTAAAATGAGAGCATCTGCAACAAATTACTTCCTGGGAGATCCTCACTAATTTATTTACTAGGGAGCACAGACTGTTCGACGATACCACCTTTCATGTCAATAGGCAATACAGTTGAAATATTATGAACCCTTAACATAACTATAAGTTAAGGGCCGTTCAAACACCACCATACTTGTTTTCCTTACTGTGCGAGTACCAGGTGGGAGAGTAACTCTGCCTATATCCTTATCTGGCCAGAAAAATGAGTATGTTTAATTCAGTAATGTTGGACAAACAAGATTATTCGTAAGGTTACTTTGAAGAGCAAGCATTCTGCTTCAATCATTAAATTAATTAAAAATAAAAATAACTTCCTATGTCCTTCTCGGTAAAGGAGAGTGCATTAAAATTAGTTCCTTGTAACCCCACTTCTGCTTTCACAATACCTTGCATTGGCCACACACTCCAGCGTGATTTCGGTGCTCCCTGCTACAATGCTGGTGTTCTGCGGAGGGATTACGATGACGGGAGCCACGGTGTCAGATGGGTCTATGGCACCTGCACGGGCAGAAAGAAACCTCGTGAAGACTCTGTACTTCGGCAAACAGCGAGGACTGACACGTTCCAGGCAAAGGATCTTGTCAAGCGACGCAGCTGCAAATTTCACTCTTCAACCTCACCATGGATTTTAATCTCCTCATTAAGGGGAAATCTTCAGCATGACCATTTTCGATGGCTTTGATTATACTGTACAAACACACTGTTTCAATATACCCAGCTTGGTATCATTCAAAACACATAACTCACAAGAACTACTCTCAGATGGAGTGCAGAGGCCATTCTCGAATAGAGGACAAATAAATTAAGCATCCTAAAGGTTTTCTATTGTTGAGCACTTTTATTTTTATCCAACACTTGCTGACTTATATTTTTAAGACCTTTTCATGTTTTGTTTAATCTTACCACTTCCATACCATTTCAAAAGAGTCTGCCAATATGCATGTTAGTTCTTTAAAAAGATTTTACACACTGGGGAACAAATATAAAATTAACAAAGCAGCATATCACAGCAACTTCAATCCCTTTTTCTTATCAGGAAAGTAAATAACCCAAATCTGCTACTCTTTTGTGAGGCATCATAGTGTAAATAATTTAGCTTATGCAACAGTCAGCAGACACTTAAAAAATGGTAAAAAGGCTGCTTGTAAATTTTCTCTGTATACATTTAGTAAGTGAATTAAAATACCCATGTATTCATAGGTACTTTGCTTCAAGCAACTCATTTGGGAAAGAAAAATTAGCTATTTTTTAGCTTGAATAACAGAGTAATAAAATTTTCTAAAGATACAGAATCCAATAAGTGAATTATAGGCAAAAGTAATGAAAATAAAACTAAACTGATGCAAAAGCAAGCCAGTTCATCAAACGTGTTCTGCAAAGGAGGTTAACCCATGCCCATTAAGCAGAATGAGAAACTGGCAAATGCAAGGTATGAACCCTGATGTTCTCTTTTAAGATAGAATCATAGAATCATAGAATGGTAGGGGTTGGAAGGGACCTCTAGAGATCATCTAGTCCAACCCCGCTGCTAAAGCAGGTTAGCCTAGAGCAGGTTGCACAGGAATGCGTCCAGGCGGGTTTTGAATATCTCCAGAGAAGGAGACTCCACAACCTCTCTGGGCAGCCTGTGCCAGGGCTCTGTCACCCTCACAGTAAAGAAGTTCCTCCTCATGTTCAGGTGGAACTGC
>VZSC01008938.1:142651-159050 GCA_013398225.1 Steatornis caripensis
CCCTCTGCGCTCTGCCATTCAGCCAGTTTTTGACCCACCTCACTGTGCGCTCATCTAGCCCACTCTTCCTGAGCCCATGAGGATGTTGTGGGAGACAGTGTCAAAAGCCTTGCTGAAGTCAAGGTAGACAACATCCGCTGCTCTCCCCTCGTCCACGCAGCCAGTCATGCCATCATAGAAGGCTATCAGATTGGTCAAGCAGGAAAATTCCATAAAGAATAGAAAATGGACAGAAGATTCTTTGCTTTTCTCATACTCTGCATGCCAAAGGCCATTTGACATTTGATTTCACTTGCTGGATAGACAAAGGTTTTGGTAATGGGGCTCAGAAAGGTCACAAGATTAGCAGATTTCTGAATTACTGAGTGACAAAATTTTTACCTTTTGACATTTTTATAATTGATAGCATATAGTGTACTATGGGAGATGAAAGCATGTAGCATAGTTTTCATATTTTAAGAATACTGCCCACAGATCTGAATAAATTCAAGCATCCAAGAATAGTATTTAAGGAAGTCATAAGCACATATTTATTTCTTCCCATAAATATATTCTGTTGACCTGACACAGCATATATATGCAACTCGCATAGGAACTCAAGAAACAAGCTTTCAGTAGATTTTGCTTCTGCTCAAAAACATTCCTGGAAATATGATGCTATCAGGTGGTAAATCTACTTTCTAAGAAAATTTCCATGGTGGTCTTGCAGGTACTCACAGCAGCAATTTCGCAGATAGTAATTGAAAAAATAGCAAAGCAAGTGGCGATCACATTAGTAGCTTGTTATTGATGAGAAGAAATAACCTCAGCATTACTGTTCACCACTGCTTCTGCGCAAGATGAAGGCTTACAACAGTAAATGCTAAAAGATCAACAAAGAAGTTACTAATTTAGTAGTAACCATTTCTTATCTCCATCTGGAAAAGAGGAAAACCACTTGTTTGGCTTATCAGCTCCCCTAAAGAATGGCTCAATCCCACTAAAACCAGCAGACGAAGAGAAGCCAGCTTTGTTGCAGCCTCTAGGAGTTCACCATACACCCATGGCCCTTTGTGCAGCGAGCAGATAAGCAGGGGAAATAAAATCGCACGTTACTCCACCTGCAACCGTGAAAACTAAGGATTTTTTGACTGTACTACTAAGCATAACAAGAACGTAAACACAGTAAGTGCTTATTTTCATTTCATACCATCCCTGACACGAATCTATTAAAAGCGGGCTGTTGATAAAGATTTTGAGTGGGTGAACTAACACAGATGTGATACAGAGGGCTCATCAAAATAGCTAGGGCTTGGATTCGAAGTAATAGCCCTACAAAGGTCAGCCGCAGATATAACAAGCACATATAGAAAACAAGAACACTTCAAGTATTATCTAATCAGTACGATGCAGATAGCGTGCATATTCCTATTTCATATTCCAGGACAATTTAAGTTTCCCTTCGTAGCACCAAGAAACCCCTTGCCATAATTCACTCTGGCCCCAATCCTGCCAAATAAAACTCAACAGGGACAACCCCGTGGTCCCTTTTGCAGGGTGCAGTTTGCAGCTTTGCTTTGTGGCCGCTCAAACTATCCAAGGAGGAATTCAGTATTACTTTAGAGTTAAAATATCAGTAGGGCTCTAATGTGGGATCTGTGTGCCCACCCTACCCTTTCAGAACTTCATCCTTTTGCAAGAAATCCACTGGTTGGACTATCAGAGTAGCCAGGGTCCTAATCTAGATAAGGAGTAACACTGATTTTGTTTTGATGATGTGATGCAGCAAATCAGACTTCAGTCTGGCTGTGGAAGGTAGAGAGCTATTTCAAACAATCAGATAATGAAAAACTACCCAGGCTTTCCAAGTTTCTTATCCTACCTGTCAATAAAGCCACTCCATCCGCCTCCTACCTCCAAATGCACTACACTGACATGATTTTACTTGACCGGTTCTACACTAAAATGCAATGGAGAATGCCATTGTTAGTAAACAGACATTTTCTTCGAAAGTCTTTTGTAGGAAACAACCAAATTTTTTTTCTCCTCTTCACTGTTCCTTTTTTACCTCATGAAACTTTTTCTTGTCCTAGTTTTCTAGATCTCTGCTGTTTCCTTCTGGCTTTTCATCACTTCTACCTTCCCTGCCTCCCCTCCCTCAGGCAGCTTCTCCGCATTCATCACTGCCTTTTCCCCTCCCTGCCATCCCATGGCCCCCTGTAGACGTTTCACATTATTTAAGAACTGCTCGGTTTCCCACGTATCCTTTATTGCGACGATTGAGCTTCACGTTCTCCGATTCACATCTATTACTAGGAAATATTTATTAAAGACAGTGAAATGGGAGAGCAATACAAACGCGTACAAGAACACAGTTACAGTGAGATGAATTTGGTAACAGGGGACCACCTTTCCCATCCATATTTTATCTTTTCTGAAAGAAAAGATCTTCTTTCCTTGCTATCTGCTTTCTGAAGCTCTCCTCTCAGCTAAGAAAGCAAAGCAACATTAGGGGACAACACGGGCCCCAGAACTGTAGCCGAGGGATGCCTCACTATTAGACATCGTAAGTCTGTGGGGAACTTGTAGGAAGCTGCAGACACAAGCAACGGCACCGAAGAACACTTAACGGATGTGCTCTTAATCTGATTCTAGTTCTTAATAGATGACTGGACAGGAGGCCTGCCGTGGACAAGAGTCCTAATCCAAACAGTTTTCTCCAAAAAAGAGCACACTCTGCTTCATTTCACATGGTATCTATTTTACTCATGGCACTCATAGTATTTCCGGTCTTCCCTTTGCTTCTAAACCTTCTCATTAGACACTGTCTTAATTATGACCGGTACAAGGGCCGAGTAACTGAAGTGCCTTCAGGACCAGCCTCAACCCATCTTTGCGCTTGACTGTCACAACACCAAGGACTCTGACTCGCAAGTGGAGGGAACTTATCTTGGAGCAGTTTCAATGGTTCCCAATCCCAGCTACTCGTGAAGCAGCTGGTGAACTGCTTCCACTTACCACCCAAAATACTAAGGTAAATTAGCACAAGTATTATTTTTGCATACTAGACTTTTTTAAGAAGGGAGGGGGTGGGGTGTGGAAACAAAGAACCAAAAAAATAGAAAAAGGATTTAAAAAAAAAAAGAGAAAATGGAAAGGAGAAGATCTGGGTTTTTTCTATCCCTCTGGATATAAACTCCTCTCCAGACTGTGGCATTCAAGAACCTGACAATCGTACAGAAAGCAGAGACATATTGAGGGAAGAGAGAAAAAGAAAGAGTGAACACCTCTTGCACACACTATTTTTTTTTTTGTATCACCAGCGGCTGTGTATGACGGAACAACGGCGATGTGGGATCGCACTGCTCGGCCCGCTTCTCTTCTCCCATCTGACCAAGCATGAAACCTGTCCCAAGTGGTCTATAACACTAATTTTTTAAGACTGATGAGCTGTAGAATTTTTAATCTGTTATTTAAATACAGTAATTATGTAGACTGCCCTATCATCTCTGACAAGACAATGCTTTTATCTCTTTACATATATTTCCATGTAAGGTACAGGGAATTTTAAATATTATAATTTACAGTTTATAAAGCTCACAGACTTTATCAAAGCCACTTAGGTACTTAATTTTCCCAACAGAGATGAAATCTCACTCAGGCCGTATGACTGAAGATACAAAAGGTGCTTTCCCCTTCGGAAACATATAAACACCAGGTTCCTTCCCAGGTTTGACATTATGGCATGCAAAGTTTATCTCTATCTGCGTTTGCAGTGCAGACTATTAAGAGTATTACTTCAATGGATGCTCAAATTAATCTCAGAGAGATATGGTGCAAACCGGTTTTAATAAAAGGTGAGAGAAAGTGTTTCTCTCTTGAAGTAATAGCTTGAGTTCAGACTTGAGAAAAAACTTTTGAGGCTTGCTTCTAGGCACCAACTCTCTGAAGACACTTAATACAAACAAGGTGACCACGAGCAGAAGGAGGGAGGATTGCCTAAGCAAGAACTCAGATCCCCCCCATTTACTTACTATGGGGTACAGCCTGGAAATTGATGTTGACTGCTAGTCATTCCTACCCTTAGTGCTAGTTACTACTGCAATTACTTCTCAGTGTCCTGTTTTCAGTAAAGAAGGAATCCCATCTGTATCCAGAAATGGATTTACTTCTTCATATTATGAAATTTGTCTATGGGAGAAAAACACTTCACAGAAAAGATCACCAGTACGCTACCCTCAAGGTAATGGAGAAATTGAATATTTTAACAGAACTTCGAAACCATTTATAAGTTATCCTGGAAGAAAAAGATTAGAAAAACTTCCCCATGAACTTTCTACAGACTTTCAGGCTTGCAGAGCATGCAGAAATGCCTTTGCAATTACTATGCAGGACGCATGCAAATCTTCATGTTACCGCATTATGGATAAGTATATTAGAAAAAAAGTAGGATAGGAGATAAGAGTCCGATACAAATAGCAAAATTACTACATATAAATAGTTCAACATTATGGCATCAAGGATGTGCAATCTCTGACTATGTAACATGGAATATGTGAAAAGAGGAGAAATTACAATCACATGGCATTTTAAGATTGCTTGAGGGAGAAAAAAAGACCCAACAGACCTTACAAATACAAACTATCTAATGAAATGCATTTAGCTTTTTCCAGGTATAGCCTGCAGATGCTTTGGATTATCAACCCATAATGGATTAATGCCCCTTTCCCTTTGCAGTACAAGATACACAACAGGAATTGGATCCTGATCAATAATATATTAATTTCCCTTTCCCTTTGCAGTACAAGATGCACAACAGGAGTTGGAGTCTGATCAACAAACTAGCAAACGCTGACAACCACCTGCAGGCATAAGAGCGAAGCATTATGCAAGAATAAAAAAAAAAAAGTGGTTTTCTCAATCATAAAACTCTAGACTAAAACATGGCTTGTCTGTTTGTTCCCTACTTATTAGAGTGATTATTAACAGGTTGTACAATGAAGGAACGTTAAGATAATAAAAGTTACCATTTCATTTTTTAACTTATGCTGTAGCAAGAAGTGTGTTCATTTCCAAGAAAAGGGAAACGTGCAATGTTGCTGTGCGTTGCTGTGCACTGCTGTGCACCACACAGGTCTCTGCTCGGATTTCTAGATGTAAAGAAAAATAACAGAGACTTTCCTCTGAGGATTCTTGGTCACATTTGTTTAGTTTGATGAATAACATTAAAACTCCAGATGGAGGTTTCTTGAGTCAAAAGTATGTATTTATAAAATAATTAGCAATCTAATGGTACAGAGTTGGTGTATGAAGAGATATGACTTTTCAGTACCCAAGGATATCTTAAGACTCCTCAAACATGTACTTATTAACATAATTTCTGATCTTGAACCTCTGAGAAACTAGACTCTAGACTCGCAAAACTAAATAAGCCACACATAAAATCTTAGCTTTGCGGATCAAACTTGGGATGAAAATGGCCTAGTTGTTTGAATCAATCACAGCAAGCGGATTCTCATATATACAGTCCTCGTCTTGACCCACATATCACAACCTACGAATAAACCATCAGATATGAGAAAGGTTTACCAAACACAATACAAGCAAACCAAGTGAATGATCTAGGTCAGTTATATTTATTGACTCCGTACCCTCTTGTCAATGTGACTAAGGTTTGCCCACATCAGATCAAACACACGATCCGTTTCCACTGCAAGAAAGCTAAACAGAGAAAAAAAAAGAATAAAACCCAAACAAAATACAGCCAGTAGATCACAAATCAAATAGCCAGTACTTGAAGTGGGGATATGGTAAAGAGAAGCAATTACAAAAGATTTCATCAGCAACTGCCGAGGAAGACTTGCATAAACTAATCTGGGCCAAATTGCCCACGTTGTAAAGCAGTGCCTGAAAACCTCCACTCTTTCGTTTTCTCTCCCCTCCTTCTAGGCCTGTGTGATACGCTGCATATGTTACAACAGTACTTCTGGTGCATTTAACTTTGAAAAATGAAGTGACTCGAAGAAATTAGCCTACAAAAGGTGTGATTTACCCAGCCAAGCCTGCAATTCTGCAAGCAGTTCAAAAGACACTTCAGGTGCCTGCTGGTCAGCTTGAAGAGAGTGAAAATACTCACAATCCCAAATTTAAGTGGATTCATAATATTACAGAACCAGAGCTTTAAAGGAGAGAATGGAACAAATATATTAATTATGCAAAACATTGGCAAGAAGATATTTTTTGTGTCCAGAGCTTCCCGCTAGCTGCGTTTGGAGCAGAGGACTGTAAAGCACCTCCTGGGTCAGCCAAGCTCTCCCTGTCTGCCATCCCATCACGCAAACCTATTTCTGAATGCACTGGGGCCCGTGGTAAAATTATTGAGGGTTTTTTTTAACGCCACTTCTCTGGTTGAGAAGTTTCTTAGAGCTTTGTTGTTCAACCTGTTAAAAACACCCCTAATTTCCAGCTTAAATGTATTCATGGCCAACGTACCCCATTTGTTCTTCTGCCACAGCTGTCCTTTAGCTTAAATAACTGTTTTCTCCCTCTGTGATGTTTATGTGCTAAAGTATTTATAGAAAACAATCTACTCCTTCACAGTCTTAATCTTACTTCCCTAAACAAACCAAACTTTTATTGTCAGACAAGTTTGAAAGGATTCACTGAAATACATACAAACACAAGAATAGGAGCAAGGGTGAAAAAAAAAAAAAAGCTAGCATCACACTATAAATGTTTCCAAATGTTTAAACAAATAACAGCCACATTTGCAACAGCTTTTTTTCCCTTTGTAAGGGCTTTCACACAGACTGCAAGAGCTGTTAATTTTAGCCGTAGGGAAAGATTAATGGAGAACTCAACTCTATCCACAAGATGACTTATGCCCTTTTGTGTGTAGATACTACAGCAAAGAGGAGCTTTATATATTTTATGAGATAAAACAGAGCCTAAAATACAGGTTGAAAAGCTTCTAAAACCTTGTAGAGAGCTTTTAGGATCTACTCCTGGGCATAATGAGAGACAGAGGCCTAAATTTAAAAACAGAAAACGTATTTCAGTAAACAACAAACACCACAGCGCCCAAGGAGAGGCACTACAGCGGGGACGGATCGCGGTGACACGCTCCCTCCAGCTCGTCTCTCACCAGTTCTGCTCCATAGCCTGGGACAGGGATGGAAGATCTGGCTTTTTTCCTGATTTTGCCGGTTTTCTACAGGCCATTAAGTGCAGGTGACGCAGCGACTGCTATTTGGGGGTAAGCCCTCCAAAAACCAAACATCTTCCTCCTCTTTTCTACTACCTGAGGTCTACAAATTCACTTTGCATTTTAGAACTACTTCAAAAATAAATTTCTAGTGCTGTCCCACGTAGTTTTAAGAACATTAAGGCACTGCTTAGTTACACAACTCCCTGTGACGATTCAGCAGCTCAATTCAAAAAGCAGACCAAATTTCTGCTCCAACACTATGAAATTCCCTTCTCGCAACTCCTCGTGCAAAAAGAGCAATTTGGAAGTTCAGTTTCTGTCACTGACCTGACCTTCCCCCGTGCACAGCGAGGGGTTTCTTTCTGCCTCGAAACTTATCATCCAGCACATCATTAGAGCTTTTAACATTAAAAAATATATAGCCTCAAGCTATTCTAGCTGAAGAACACTCAGGTGTTCTTTAGCTTTGCAATTCACCAGATAGCTTTAATATCGGCTATGTAAGTGGACAGAGTGTATCTTATTCAACAGCAGATAAAAGAGGGGGGAAAAAAAATAATCCATGGTCTAGCAATGGAATCCATTAGCCTCAGAGTCACCTTCAAGGTGATGCAAGAGGCAACAGGTACAGCAGCCCGCTGCAGCCAGCGGGCAGGGCGAGCAGCCCCTCCGCAGCCAGCACCCAGAACCTCCGGGTTCCAGCAGTACAATGCAAACCATGCCTATGTTTAACAAGATTTTAGAATAACTCAACACTGGAAATGATTTTTAAGAGGTGGTATATTTTTGCGACGCACTGTAGCGCATCGGAACAGAAGCATCCTTTTAAATATAAACTGGTGTGCACGTAGGAGGAGGAAACAGGTTTGAGGGATCTGACACTGGCTGCAGGGGTTTCTGCGGCAGACAGCAAGAGTCACTTTCTTCTGAGGACAAAACCGAACTTGGAACATTTTACAGCCTTGGCGCTTCACGTAACTGGGTGTTTAGCGCTTGCTTTGTTAATAAAGGTAAATTAAGTTAATAAACCACACACCAGTAATTGGATGTTAAATAAACTAGAACTGTCAGTTAATCATAATGCCCAGAAATGCAAAATTCAGTGAGGAGACAAGAGCTGAGAGAAGAAAGGATGAAGGAAAGTTGAGCTGGGGACATGGCTGTGCTACACAAATTGGAGAACCGCCGTTATTTCAGATGCTGCTTTTCTCACCAGCAGATTCTGGTTTACTGTCAAGCAGCAAGAAAGAAAGAGAAATGGAAGACAGGAAAATTCTGCCCTCTATTTTCAAGTCTATCTGCGTATGTGGCTTCATTTTTTTTTTTTTTTAATAATCGCATTTCTTAACTCCTTCCTTCGGCACAAATAAAATCACACAATTGACAATCTAGTTGCTGCTTCTCCTACTTGTAGCAAGTTTAAACACTCTTCTACTTAGAGTACTTAGAAATGAAAGGGTGGTAACAAAAGAAAAAGAGAAAAAAGAGAGGGGGGGGGAAAATTCTGATCTATGCTTCGCCAGACTTGAGCGTCTGCAGTGACTTTGGGGGACATTATTTAAGAAATACCTTCAAGAATTTATTTTATGACAACAATAACTGAAGCACTATATTTTCGCAGAGAAGATTTAAGATCAAATATGCTCTGTAGAGCATAAAACAAACACGTATAATTGATAATATCTGAGTTTCTAAGATCTATTTCTTTGTAGCATTTTTTTAAATGAACCTGACGTTGCAGTGCAGCACACTGGAAGCAGACACTTGCACGTATATACTGAACATCTGACAAACCGTCCCGATAAAGCTACAACGAATGTCAAGTTTCAGTTAGGCTCCAAGTTTAAAAAAAGTTGGAGTTTTCTAGGATCAAGTTAGATTCAGGACAATGCTATTAGATGCTTGGCAAACACATAAAAATAACAGATATTATTGGATTTTAGAGTTTTTCTTAGCCTAGATATGTACTGTACCTGGCTGCTTCTTTAAAAATCTGTGATCTTCCCAAAAGACTAGAGGTAAGAATTGACACCTGTGCTCACTGAGAATAAGCAAAAGACAAATCTGAAAGCGTTCCACAGTTGATCCGTCCTTCGCAATGAAAGGAAGGGCTTCTGTGCCACAGACATTTGGTGCCAGTAAATGCGCACAGGCCGCCAAAGCAGCCATCATTATCCAAAAGCTGCACACAAGACACTCAGTCAAAGCCACGCAAGTACATTTTTGCAGTTACTGGAAAAGCAAGGCGTTGATCAAAGCTTTCTCCAGAAAATCCACTCTAAGAACAAGGATTAAAATTCCCTGCATTTAAACATCATTTGAACTTTAAAAGAAAACAACCAAATGTAAAAACCTGTCCTTAGATCCTAGGCGCTACAGGCACAGAACAATTTATGAAGGCTTAAAGGGGAGCATTTCTACAGATATTTATAACATTGAACTCAATTGGCAGTTTTGTTCTTTGTTGCTGAACTTCTGTTCAAACCAAGATGCACTTGCCGAGCAGCATTTTAAGCTCAAGGTCAACGCTTGCTGCATTCTGGTTTTTTTTTTGTATATATGAGAAACATGTTTTGGGATCCAGATTCTACCTTGCTCCCAAAGGTCTGCTATTTCCAAGTCTTTACATAAAGAGAGCAGATCTGAAAAACAAGAAGATACCCCACAGCCTTCTTCCAACAGCTAACTCGACCAAACATATGGAATGACTTGTCAAAATAATGTTTTGAGAAATAGGTTATTAGGGGCCTCAGGTCCACTCCATACGGTCTAAAGTTCTCCATCCCCCTGACCATATCTCATGCTACTTTTTCTCCCTTCTTCTATACAGGGATACAAGCCTTAATAAAAGTAGAGTTGTTCAGGTCACAGAGATTCAGAAGCAAATAAAATTTCATTTATGTATTTAGAGTACTGTAAAATAAAAAAGCACGGCAAAATCACTCACACAGCAGAGCTCGGAATCCAAAGAAATACTTTTCTATCAAAAGAAATAATTTTTCTTTCTCTTTATAGCACAGATGTTCTTCTAAATAAAGTGAGGCTTTCCCTTTGCAGCATTTGTGATTATAAATCTTTGGTTATTTTATAATATAAGGTTGCCTCAGACCTCGGCATGGAGAAAAATACACATTGCTGCATTTCCTCTGTAGCAATAACAAAACAACTGTGAAAGCAAAGAATGTTCCAAAAGAGCAAACAATAACCTAGCTAAAGAAAGTCTACAAACTTATTCATTCAAAAATAATTCCACAGATGGATAAGCATTTAATTTTCTGAAGTGAGAATAAACCAGCGTCTCTCTTCTCTGGAAGATGGAATAGGTTTTTGTATCTGCCTATTTATACACAGCACATAAATGCATGCTTAGAGAATGCTGCAAGTACTGTGAACAGAACTCTAAAAGGAAGTTATTACTCAAGGCTCTTTGTTAGTATTTCTGCAGTACGGGTAGTGTCAGCATTGTTAAAAATAAATTGTTAGTCGTACCTTACTTGGCCGATACAAATGCTGTTTGCATTAATGTACTTATGATTTCCTATCTGCTGTTCCCAGATAAGAGAGGAGTTTGAGAGTATGATGTCTTTTCGATCTTGCGTTGACTTCTTCCCCTCTCAGAAAAGGGCTGGGTCACCGTTCTCAGCAGTACGAACGGTAAACAGCCTCTCCTGCCTGTGACAAGGACTCATTGCTTTGCCAGTGAGAAACAAAAGCTTCTTTCTACAGGGTGCTCTTGTCTCCCAGCTCATCCAAAACTTTGCACTTTGTGCTGCTGCCTATTTGAAATTTCTATCATCATAATATGACACTACGATGTCACAACAGAATTACAGTTAATAGGGAAAATGAGGGGGAATAAATGAAAGAAAATGAGAAAATCGTACATTAGGAAATGTACCATTGTCTCAGACATCCATTCATTTATGTATTTCTGAGACACAAGTGATGACTATTTCATTTTGTTTTAAAAAGAAATAAATTCACCCGTAGGTTTAGAAACATGCTGTCACTTTCCAAAATGTCCTTGGGTTATCAGTTTGAAATTAATTGGCGCTGTGTGATTAGGCAGAACACAGCAACATTGTTTAGATGTAATCAACCCATTTTATTCAGAGTTGCCCTGAAAATTACACTTAACAATACGATTCTGCTATCCAGACGGTAATGGTCTGTGTTAGTGCAGAACTATGGAATGTCAGAGCAACTAAAACAGTAAGAAAACGTTGCAGGGTCCACTTCACAACAAAACACCGCCGCTTGCTTTCTCTCATACACACAACCTCCTAAAACTACTTGCACAGAACAAAGAAGGATGAATCACTTCACTTGCAAACACATCAAATGCATTTAGACATGGATTAAAATTATACTAAGCAGGTGAAACAAAACTGGGAGCCAGGATGGGAAGAGCCAGCTGTAGCTCGCACCTGGAACATGGACTCTGTAGGGGATGCCCATTAGCCTACAACGCCGAGCTAGTTTTGCCTTGTTCTGCTTTGCAACTTCTGTCCAGCTTTTTGATTGCGGTATCAGTTCTGCTAACTCTGTGCATCCATACCTATCTTCAGTAGAAACAAAACACTAAATGAATGAATCACACGCGATTTCAAAAGCTACTGTTGACCTCTATATAAGCTACTGAAAACACCCTATGGAGTGTCGTGTAATTGATCTATCTCCTCTCCCCTCCTTTCTTTAAAAAGTAATTATAAAGAAGAGATTAAGGTGTGCCAGACCATTTGGCTATTCAGGAGCCAAAGAGTTTTACAGCACAGACCAAATTTAAGAGAATAAAATGAGTTACCTACTGAACCACAACACCTCTGAGAAAGCTCAGAAATACAAGCAGCTTTTCAAAATAAACCATAATCTCTCCCTTCTACTGCCTCCAAAGCCTGTAACCCCAAACAAACAACAACCCCAAAACCACAAACCTGGTGATATAATGAAATAGAAGTACAACTGAAGCAGTTTTGACATTTCTCTATCACTCTTAAAAACAGCACCAATCTTGAGCTATTGGAGCTGCTGAAAGAAAATAAAAATCAATGCATTTTCACTTAGCACTTTTGAAAAAGAAAAGGATTCCTTGGTATTTCAAGCAAGAAGCTTTAGTGCAGCTTTATAACAGAGCCCACCATAACTTACACATAAAGCTCTTCACACTCAAGCATTTACTGCGCTCCAGAACGCAATACTTGCAAGGGAATAAAGGCAAGATTGCCCTTCCCAATGTAAAGTGGGCAGAGCAGTTACTGGTACCAGTATGACGTCCAGGCTACGTAACTTAGCATTCCAGGGCTCTATGAACAGCTGTCCCGTGCTCTCATGTAGTATACACGTAATGCAGGGACTTCAGACACATCTACTGAGAATTTTACACGTTTAATAACGCAATTTATTTCACACAACATGGGACCTTCCCTGGGTTTGTGCTTTCATTGCTTACCACTTAGCCTCAATCCAGCAAGCAATGATGCACAAATTGAAGGTGAGGTTTTGTTCTTGATTTGGGGAGGGGTGGAGGTTTTGGGGGGCTTTTTTGTGTTTGTTTTTTTTTAAACTTAGAAAAATGTACAAGCTTCAACTTCAGTGTGTATTCAAAGGTCTGGAAATGTGGGCTTTTATGTGTTTCTTTGCATTTCCCATTTTTTGTCTGGTCACAAATTTTAGGCCTGTAACCATGGGCAGGATAAAAATGACCAGATTTCCCATAGACATTAAGAATCTCCTGCAAATTATTTTAAACTACTCAAAGCTGACTTTGAACACAGTGAGTAGTTCAACCTTCCTTTAATACAGGCAAGACAGACATAAAATAGCATATTTTCCCGTGAATTGCAGGTATCGCTGAAAATAATTAGTAGCAATAACCAATGTAAAAGACAACATGAAAACATATTACAAAAAAAAAAAATCTACCTTTATCTCATAGAGAAGAACTAGAGTCACCAAAAATGCTTTAAAACAAATGCTTTTAAATGTCAGAATTTTCTCTGTTGCTTCTGATTCCTCTCTATGCATACAAACGCATAAAACGTAAAACCCAGCAAAGAGGGAAAGTGGAACATTTAAAAAAGGTGATTTAATTCTGCACAAACCCTTTACTCTTACCATTAAAAAGTATAATTTATTACCACCAGAAAGTGTAAGAAGTAGAAAGCGCTCTTGAAAAATAATAACTGCTTCTACCGGCACACCAGAGACCTCTACAGAAGACGTACGAACCATTATCTCCATTTCACGTGTGGCGAAAATGAGGCAAGGACAAACATTACTGCAATGAGGCTACAGCAGGTAAAAATCTGACCTGTTTATTACGAACTTTTAACATTTCAGGCTATACTCAAATACAGGATGAAAAACCTTTTTTCTTTCCAATCCTCAACTGGAAGAAGATGCTACACAACATCCATGGGGATCTTGTAAGCACTAAAGCTGTCTCCCCTTCTCACGCTCCCTTTGCAGGTCAGTTCTCAGCTGAAAGGTTTGTTAGTGTGATATGGCAACCTAAATTAAATTCAACTGCAAATGTGCAGAAAATGCTCAACAGTTATTCACAGTAACTCTGGTCAACAGCATACAGGATAGGGGGGGAAAGCCAGTGTATTCTTCAAGGTTTTATCATAGGCAATGCCAGTATGAGAATAAACCAGGCAATTTGCATTTCTGAGTTATTGTTTCAAGCTGCCTAAAGACTCTGGCACATGTCATCACACCAATTTAATTGAGCTTTAGCTATTACAAGCATTACAAATGAACGTGTAAACCCTAGATCATAGTGTATGCTAAGGCCACTCAAGCAGCAGGTTACATTCTAGTGTTAAAAATCTACTTCCCAGCTCTCTCAAACTCTACGGTAATTTTCTGCCGTATCTGTCTTTTGTACTTTTTCCAAGAGATCAAATGTATATATCCAACGTATTTTAAAGTAGAAAAGCCAAAATGACAAACAGCCTGAGAGACTGCAGAACAGGGATTTGGTCGGTGTGTAATTCTGCTGTTAGCGAGCACTTGGACTCACTGCCTGCCCTGCCCTGAGACAGAGCAAGCAAAGGAGCCCGGGGCAGGAGGGATGCTGTTCTCAAGTATCTGACCTGAGTCCTTTCAAGATGCAAACCAGCAGCATTCACATTGTATTCTCAGTTTTCCTATGAACAAAGACGTGGTCACCGTCATATACTCAAAATGAACTTCTGGCTGCTATTCACTTCCACTGAGCAGGTAGAGGGGTATCATCCCCAGATGAACGTGAGCCTGGAGGGCACCAGCAGACCCTGCAGCCTTTTCCTCCCTCCTGGGTATCAACGCCTGCAGTGAAGGTCAGCTCTGACGTGGTGCGGCTGTATAACCTTGCATCAGACTTGCTGGGAAAACAGTTACTTTGGAGAGCTGCATGAAGAAGAGCCGTGAGGAATCTCATCTAGGGCCTCCACCCATTCACAGAGGAGCTGCATGTAAACTTAGGACCTTGGTCTTTGCCTGAGCTGTGGTTTAGGTGTGCTTGCACCCAGCCTTGTACCTTGCTGACTTGACCTCCTGGCTTTAGGTTGGACCTGCCCTGTCACTAGGGATTTGCCTGGTGATGTTTGGACAACTGGGCACACATCTTCTTCAGGCAGTGCAGGACTGTGTCCCTTGTCAGGGAGGACCTTGCTGCTGCCTCCCTGTCAGCCTCAGCTCCTGACCATCCTCTTGCGGACCAGCTTGCACTGGCTGTTCCCTGACAGCCAGCACTCCAACAGCAGGCTCGGGATTTGAGACTTTCACATGGTAGCAAGGAAGGTTAATGTATTTCTTAAAATCTGAGACCTCATTAACTTATTGCTCAGGTGTAGCCCTATCTGTCACCACTTGGACAAGAAGCTCAAAAAAATTTAGTACAGATGACAAAAGGAAATACAGCAGCATCAAAACAAGTACATAAAAATAAGGTCCAGCTTCCTGACCCCTGAAAAAGCCTAAGCCTAACCCCTGAAAGCCAACGGCAAGCAATACCTCTTGCCTCAAAGAGCAGTCTTCTGCATACTAAAAAAGAAAATCATAGGACTCAAAAGCGTTAAGATTTTTGCCCAGTCTACGTCCATCGTTGTGATCAGTGACAGATTAGAAACCAAAAGGGTTAATGAGATGCTGGGTAAACTGCTGTTGCTCTGCTTATCTTGTGAGTGTATCGATGTCAACGGGTGGATGAGCACAGTGGATATAACAGACCAGGTGGACAGGCGTACCTCCTGTGAACTACATATGCTAGTGACACTAGATGCTTCAAAGATAATTTATACTAGGGAAGTCTCCTGGGTAGGAAGTCATTTTTTTTATTTGCACATAAAACCGGTTTCCGAAGACATAACTTAGGATGAGTTTGTTTCTCCCTAATCACTTGATTACCACAACCGAAAGTTGGAACTGGGACAAGAGTACTTAGAGAGCTTAAATGACAGATGTCATCCTATTTCCAAGAGGATGTTAAGGGATATTTGAGAAGGGATATGACTTTCTTTCTAGAAAGAATGAAAAATAAATTGAATTTTCTCTCTGTAACCTTTATGAATCACAGCTTCCCATTTGTCTGTGGTGACAGATTCCTGTATTTCCCAGAGGAAAATACAATTTTCCTTGAGGAAGCGTAAGCAAAAGAGAAGGGCAATCAAAATGTTTTGATTCTTTCAGTTCTTTCACGGACCACTTTCTAAGGAAGCAACCTGATGAATTCATCCATGTTTCTGCCCTTTCCCTGGGGCCTTGTACCTACAAATTCATCTGCAAGGGGGTGGGATTAAGTTCCCTAGGCCACTGGAAAGAAAAGGGACACATTAAATACATTACCAATTAGTACTTTAGTCTTTGGCATATTTTTGACGACTTCATTCAGCAATCCATCAAAAAATATTCCTTCTAATGGAGGAATATTAACACGAATTTGATCTAGACACTCTCCAGCCCTCTCCAGACATTTTTCTGGCCACCAAGTTACTCCTCCGCTCACTGACAGAGTTCACACTGAGCTGTCTCACTGAACGCTTGCATGTATACATCTGCGTACATACGGATGTACTTTAGGGTGGGTTTTTCTTACTTGACCAAGGACTAAGAAAAGCAGAGAGTAAGCCATACCCTGAATGCTGGGGATGCACAGAATGAGCTGCCTAGTTTCATAAAAAGTCCTCCCCTTCACAAATACCTCTGCTCGTGGCGGGGGGGGGGGGGGGG